>CAKNWW010184181.1:0-11320 GCA_932074435.1 Andricus kollari
TGTTTGCAACATTGCGAACGCCTCGAGACAGGCTCTCAGGCATGACAATCTGACAAACTGACTGTGTGATGGGCCGCAACATTGCGAAGGCCTTGATACAGGCTCTCAGGCATGACAAACTGACTGTGTGATGGTTCGCAATATTGCGATCACCTCGAGACGGGCTCTCAGGCATGACAAACTGACTGTGTGATGTTCCGCAACATTGCGAAGGCCTTGAGACAGGCTCTCAGGCATGACAATCATGATGCAGGTGGATTGTTTGCAACATTGCGAACGCTACGAGATGGGCGCTCAAGCATGACAGACATATTAATTGTTGATTTGTTGCAGCATTGCAAGCATTGTGGAACAGGCTCTGAGGCATGACTGACTTATTTCCCATGACAGCTTATGTATTTTATCTTGTTGTTTTTGTTATTTATCTTTGCCTGAATGTTAATTAAAGTTTGACAAGCTAACTTTGGACTTTTGCCGTGGTCTCTGCATTGCAATGGAGGTTCAAACTCTCTTTCTTGCCTTATCATTTTCTGTCGTTCTATGTCCGCAAAATGAAATCCCTGGCTGGGGTTCCGTTTTGCCATTGAGATTGGTTGCAGGTCTGCAACTGTTACACAATTCATGAATTTTCGTGCACATGTCTCATCATGAGAGTCATGGACCTTTGAAGAGAAAATTGTCGTTGGTAACTTCGATCACACATATAAAGAATCATCTTCTCACATTTCTGAAATTCAAGTGTTCCTACAACAGCGAATTCAAGCAATTGGGGCTGCCGCAATGTTGTATACGCTAATGAGTGAATCCAGGGGCAGGTCCACCGCCTTAACCTAGAACGCCTCGCAAGGCTCGAAAAATGAAGTCGCGGGTCTTAACGACATCTGTCAATCCCTCTTGTGCTGCATGTAACCCAAACCACTTCATCGGTCATTTTCGAAATTGGCATAGGCTTAATGCTCCTGATAGGCATTAAACTGCAATTCGACTACGTTCATGCTTTGATTGTCATGAGACGGGACATGGGAGTCGTAACTGCCCTTCGAAGACTTGTTATCGTCTATGCTATAAACAGCATTATATCACACTTCATGAAGTCATGACTCGTAAAAAGCCTTCGACTGAAGATTTGGACCCCTCAACCACTAATAAAGTTCGGTCGTATTCAGAATCCGATTATTCGGCCTCTTTCTGACAAGTTCTACTTGCTACAGCACAAACCGCTGTAAAGACCTCCCGATGGACACCAATTTCGAACAAGCCCTCCTCGACCCTGGCTCTCAGACTAGCTCTTTGTTCCGCAGACTCGTTTACATCTTGGTTTTCCACAACTGGCGATCAACATTTTTCATCAGCACAGTTGAAAAAATAAACAAATCAAGATTGCTCCTAGACGCGTGGCCCTACCTCTCGAATCTCGGCAATCATTGTTACTTGTCGAAGTGAGTGCTCTTGTTCTTCGCGATCTTCGTGTGATCGCTCCAACGGAGAAAGTCGCGGATAGGGATTGGCATCAGATCCAGGGGCTTCTCTTAGTGGATCCAAAGTTCATTGTACCCTAACCCATCGATGTGCTCTTAGGCACTGATTTTTACGGCTCACCTCTTCTCGATGCTAGTCGTCAAGGATCGCGAAAGACTCCCGTCGCCCTTCGATTCGTTTTCAGTCGGGTTCTGATTGGCCAGCTCAGATCCTCTACACATTCAGATGAGTCGGGCCATTCCAGAACCGTACTGACGTTAAGTGTTCGCCAAAGGGACAAATTTGCTGGTTTCCTGAAACGATTCCGGGTAGTAGTATCAGTCTAGTAGTATCAAATCGTCGATTTCTCTCGAGGATCAGGAATGTGAGCGAGCTTTTTACGGACGGACTTCGACGCGACAATACGGGCAGATACATCGTACGCCTCCCTCTTCGACAAGCCTGTATCCGCACCTAAGAGGAGTCTCTGCTGAGATTAGGATAATAAAAATAGAATAGTAACCCACGTATTTGGGGATACCAGCAAACATGACTTTGCCGCTGTCGCTTACATCCGAGTGCCTTTCTCACCGAGAACCTGCAATGCACAACTTATCACATCCAAGGCTCGCGTCGCACCCGTCAAAATCATCACTATCCCTAAACTTGAATCTTGTGCTACTGTGCTTGTGGTTCAATTAATTAATTCCGTACGCGAGGAATCAGAACTCTCTCATGCGGTCAGCTAGGCTTGGCCGGACTCACGAAGCGATGTCGGTTGCATTTCTTCCCGTTGGCCAATTTCTGTCGCCAATCGGATTTCGGAGATCCAGCGCACTCTTTTTAAGGTTTTTTTGACGTTACATCCCTACAAAGAAAAATCCAGATGATAATGCCACTAAAGAAATGAATGGACTGTGCCGAAACGTAATCATCACAATGGACATGAGACAGTCGACCCTTCTCTACTTCGATGTAGGACATGGCTTTTAGGACGGGTAACCAATCTTAGTCCCGGACAGGATGGACGATCTGCCACTGTTAAAACTTCCATTGGAACCTACAATCGTCCCATTGTCAAATTGAGCTGATTACCAGTCGTGCGCTGACTCTATACGGTCAATTGTGCTCCATGGCGGGCGAAACTAGGTTTTCCTTATACATGGAAATTTATTGTGCGTCATGGCGGGCGGCACTAAACTCTTGACCTTCGTACGTGGAATTTGGTTCGTTCGGTGAAAGAGGCGGGCGGGCTGTTAATAATTTATTTGATGTTATTGTTTCTCTTTTGATTGACCTTCGGGTTTCATTGATCATCGCATGGTATCCTCCCAATGCTTCTTCTCCTTCAAGGTTCCTTTTCTGTTTATGAGTTTTGGGGGCTACCTTTTGGTTTGAGTGGTGACTGATGTGGTCGCTTGATGGTGCCTTGGTGGGGGACTGCCGGGCTCCCTTCTCGCAGAGTGAACAGTTGCCATCAAGGTTTAGGCTGGTGTGGCTACTTTTCGGGGTTACAACGATAAGAGTTCAATTGTGAGTTTTCTAGAGCACTCGGGTATCTAGGTCCGTGAATTGAAGTCAGTGGCTCTTCAAGCCCCAACTAATTGTTAAGTGATTTCCCGACTCGATCCTCTTCTGGTGTTGCGGGAAGTGACGAGTCGGATGACGTATCACCTCCGGTCGCGTCCGGATCGATCGTTCGGTGAACGATCGTGGTCGTAGCTTCCGGAGGCTACATCTGTGCCAATTTTCAACCACAACCAAAACCTTTTTTTGGACACCAAGGGAGTGCTTCATTGGATAGGATGAGAAATTGTCTGGTTCATTTTCGTTGACTTTAACATGATTGAACCTGATTCCTTCGCTGTCCCGTGCCAGTCCGTCATTATTTCTATAAGGGACGCTTATTATACATCAAAAATGAATATTTGATCATTTTTAATCAATAAATAAATAATTGTTCAAGTAAATAGATTTTCATCACCCATGATGTGTTCATTTTTTGGTAAGTAGAAATTATTATTAATAATGCATTAAAAATGTATAACAAGTATTTCAACTAGTGGATTGGTATTTTGCTAATTATAATAAACCCCCCCATAATAGAAATTTGAGTGAAAATGCCAAAAAATGAACATTTGATGTGTGATGAAAATGTATTTATTTAAACAATTATTTATTGATTAAAAATGATTAAATATTCATCTTTGATCTATAATAAGCGTCCCTTATAGAAACTTCAGTCAAAAACGCCGAAAAAATGCATATTTGATGGGTGATGGAAATTTATTTATTTAAACAATAATTTATTTATTAATTGAAAGTGGTTACTTGTTATTAATTTGATAATTAAATATATAATTGATCACTATTACTTGAGTTAAAAACATACATGTTAAGAAAATGGTTGTAGTATTGTTCCGCAGAACTTACGCAGAATGAAGTCCTCTTTCATTTATGTCCTTCGAACTTTCTCGTGTGACAACCCCGAAATAAGCTATTTACAAAAAACTAAACTCTGGGCATTTACCTGTAAATTCAGGTCGAAATGGGTCACCTTCAGCAGGTGCTAACTCGCGATATATTGTGGTTAGGACAATGTTTTTTTAAATTATAGGTATTTATGTCTACTTTAATGCATCTGTTTACCATTTTTAGATCTGACCATCAGGATCCGAGCTACAGAGAAAAAAAAAACAAAAAAACATGTGATTTTTGGCAAAAAATTGAGAAAAATCGGGGTTCTTTGAAACGCCGTAACACCTAGACTATTGGTGGCAGAACAACTCTTTTTTTTAGTTTTACGTAGAATTTTACCTACTTTCATTTTAATCAGAACACTTTTATCCCTAAAATGCACAGGAAAGCAACAATCCACTGACATGTGATATTTTGCACCTTTTACCAAAAAAATTTCCGTGTTCCGGGGCAGTATTCTGTTCACAGAACCTGACCCCTTATTATGTACCCCCAAATGAAGTATTTAAGAGAAAAAATTAACTCACCAAAAATTACCGGATAAAAGTACCAGATGACTGGACTATATACAGATTTATCCTACTTTGGCCACGAATTAGAAATATGTATAGAATTTTGAAAAATCGTTGATTTTGGATGTTTTAAAAAACGTTTGCTCATCTATAACAGGTCGAGTATCAGTAGAAAACGTATAATTTTTTAACAAATATCAAAATCGGTTGCCTTATACAGAAATACTAAAATTTGACAGACTTCAGACACAATTTAAGACAAATTGTAGTAAAATGTAAAAGATCGTTGATTTTAAAAGTTTTGAAAAAAGTGTGCATCTCTATAACATTTTGAGTACCAGTAAAAGCCTCAAGCTTTTCAGCAAGACTCATCAGAATCCGCAGACGGATACAGATATATAAAGATTTATCCTACTTTGGCCACGAATTAGAAATATGCATAGAAATGTGAAAAATCGTCGATTTTGGATGTTTTGAAAAACGTTTGCTCACCTATAACAGATCGAGTATCAGTAAAAATCGTAAAGTTTGTTAACAAATATAATCAGAATTGGTAGCCTTATACATAAATACTGAAATTTGATAAATATAATTACAGAGTAGGATAATTTGTACGGAAATGTGAAAAATCGTAATTTCAGATGTTTTTAAAAAAGTTTGCATCTCTGTAACAAAGTTTTCCATTCCCATAACCCCTTAACTCTTCTTAGCTCTGCTACTAAATGAGCACAGACTAAAATCAGCAAGAGGAACTGGATTAGGCCTCCTGGGAAACCAAAAAAAAACGCGCCGCGTACTGTACTTCTCGGGTGGTGTGGAAGTTAGTGCAGACGGACATTTTTAATCCGACATTCGGCAACAATTGAACCAATTGCCTAAACAGGTAGACTGCCATTTTATAAATATATCCACTTTTTTTCTGTTGTTTTCTGACTTTTTACTATCTATTACAGCATATCGTAATGCATTTTTTATGTGAGATTTCCATTTGCCCAGACAGCAATCGTGCGAGGCACGTTACCCGCACATACGTGCGAGGCATATGCCTCGCAGTTTGTGATAGGCACATACGTGCTAGGAATAATATGCGTCACATATTCAGAGAGTCACAGTTTTTAATATAATAATAATAAAATTGCGATACATCGCAGAAGTGCAACATGAAGCCAGTTTGCAATCATAATTATATAGAAAAATATAAAAGCAAGAATAATACCACTTGAATTATATTTTAAAAAAAGCTTTTTGTTTTAACTGAATTTTCTTATCATTAAAAAGTTTAAATTCCTCTAAGAGGAAACAATTATATTAATAAAATAGTTAAATTAACTTAAACGAAATTAATTAAAGTAAATTATTCGTTAAATTAAAATGTAATCGAAATTTAAATTAATGATCGAAGATAGATAGAAGAAAGATTGAAAATCCTCAATAATGTTTTAACGTCTGGGATAAATTATATAGAAGAAAAATTAACAACACTTCCAGACCAAATAGTATTTAATAAAATTGGACGTTTCGTCACTAGTCATAGTAACCTCATCAGAAATCCATGGTTAAATCTATTAAAAGAATTACATAAGAAATTACGTAAAAAGTAAAAGTGTTTGGAAACATGATTTTTTAACATCGAAATATAATGACTTACCAATAAGTAGAGCGGCGAAGTTCAGTCACAATAATAAAATTTTCGAAGAAAGAACGTTCCACTGGAACGTTCCAAACATAAATTACCGTTATTGTTATTATTATCGATAAATATCGCGTAAACCGTAAGTGATAGGTCAAAATCGATGTCAGTTTATGATATGGATATCATATTATAGATAGTATATGCGGTACTCGAAACTCAAAATCGATAATGGAAGGTTCCCCTCAGGTCCCAATGGAGCGTTCCTGGAACGTTCCCAAGCGGCGGACATTTTACACCTCCCGGGAACGTTCCGTGCTATTAGGGTGATGAAGAATTCAGAATTTAAATAAAATTTTTATGATTTCTGGAAAAAGATTTTTAAACCAGATTTTGAAGAGGGAGCATGGTACAATGTACTATGCGGGCCCGAAGTCGATCGAGTACTGAAAGGTTCGAACATACTGATTCGGAAGAAAGAAAATTTAGGCGCCAAATTAAATTTTTTTTTTAAATTAAAAAAAAGTAAATTCCATTAACAAACTTTATCTAAAATCATATCGAAATCTGATTTGAAATTTTATAATCCTGCTTACAATATCTGCTTACAATATCTTTTTCTAGAAATCATAAAAATTTTATTTAAATTCTAATTTCTTCATCATGATGTAATAATTACCAAAAATGGTTGTGTTCAAAATACTAATCTCAATTTTTCTATATAATTGACCTTTTTTAATAACTAAACCTTTACGTTTTAAATTTCGACGATGTCACATAAAATTGTCAATGTTCTTGGAGGAAACTCTTTTTCTTTTCTTTTTTCGAAAATTGTATTATTGTGACTGAACTTCAACGCTCTACCTATTGGTAAGTTATTATATTTCGATGTTAAAAAATCATGTTTAAAAACACTTTTGCTTTTTATGTAATTCTTTTAATAGATTTAACCATGGATTTTTGATGAGGTTACTATGACTAGTGACAAAACGTCAAATTTTATTGAATACTATTTGGTCTGGAAGTATTGTTAATTTTTCTTTTATATAATGATCGGAGAGTTTTGTAAATTAATAATAATGATTAAAAATGGCTATTGTAATGTTTATTATAATATACATATTCATATGAGTAATAATGGTTTGAATGAATGTGAAAGAAATAGGCGAAGTGCAACAAATGTATATATACAGTAAACTTCCGTTTATTTTAAGGTCCTTGGCACGTACCCGATGAATTATTTTAAAGCTGTAGGGGGGCCCACCCTTACCGCGATTCGGCAGTTTATTTTTATCCACGACGCTCATTGGCTGCCCCGTTCTTGTATCGATGCGCCGCCGGTCGCTACTTTTTCAAGCGAAAAGCGCGGGTGATTTGAAATCAATAATAACTATCAATAATAGTACTAATAAATACACTCAACATTCCTAGAACTGCTGGCCCACGCAGTTTCTCAGCGCGTAGGGCGAGAGACGGTTGCGACTCTCGCCTCTGAAGGGCCGAGTGCGCAAGTACTCTGTCGAGTACATATATTGCGCAATATTATGAAAACGGTTCAGGCGAGTGGATATCCGGCTTATTGCGCAGTTGAAAAAGTCGCGGTCCGTTAGTCTGCATGCATGCGTGAGTATTTTCCAAGTGTTTTTGTTGGCGTACGACAATTTGCCAACTAAAAATCAATATTATAAAATCAAAAAACGACGAAAACATTTTACGGAATAGTGAGTTTTGTCAAAGAAAATTACTGTATCCAGTTAATTATTCTATCGCATATTTTGTTATATCTTGAGAGGTCCCTTTTTAAATTAATAGCCTTGTTCCCCTCTCCCTTTATAAATAGCATTTCCATGAATTCTCTCTTTTTCTGATTTTTCTCAAGATAAAGAATTTGAATATCATTCCTATTGAATTCATGACCATGTGTAATTTTATGCTTATAAAGGACTGAGTGATATCCGGGACTTATGTGAAAATTATTTTCACGTTCATTTTTCCTAAGTCGAAGTGCCCTTTTTGTCTGCCCTATATAAACTGCATTGCATTTTTTGTCTAGTGTTTCATATCTATCCTTTCCCAATTTTATAATCATATTTTTCTTAAAAGGAACTCTATAAATATTATGTAAACCCAATTTTCCCAACATTGACTTCAAAATCTTCCAGATTTTACCAAAATATGGAAGAACAACAGTATTAAATGTATTATAATCTGCTATATCTACTTTGGTTTGATCATTGATTTCATTTTTGATGTAATTTATTTTGTTATGCGCATGTTTTGTCATGAGCACGAAAGGGTAATGGTTTAGGAAAAAAACTTGTTTACATAGTTTAATATTTTCTTTCATGGAAAACTGGATGTGCTAATTTAAGGGCTTTATCAATCAAATTTTCAATAGTTCAAATTTTATTTTGAATAGAGTGATTTGAGAGAAGACTTAGTATTCTTCCTGAACAAATAGGTTTCCTATACCAGTCAGTGGTAATATGCGTTTCATCAGATTTAATTAAAGTCATGTCAAGAAAATTTAATTTACCTTCAATTTCAACAGTAAATTTTAATCTTGGGTGTATACTATTAAACGCATTAAGAAGGGTGCTAACATTATATTTATGTACACTAAGTACTGAATCGTCTTCATATCTTGCATAAGAATCAATATTGAAATCAATTTTTTGGAAAACTTCATTCTCTAGATCTTCCATAACAACTTCAGCTAAATAGGAGACAACACTGATCCCATGGGAGTTCCAAACTTTTGTTTATAAAAATTATTATTAAATCTGAAAGACACTGAATGAAAAACATATTTTATAGCTTTAAGAAATTCTTTTTTCGGAATTTTGGTATTAATTTTAATCAAATCGCAACGTTTTTGTATGGCATTTTCAACTCTTTCATAAGGGACATTTGGAAACATAGCTATTACATCAAAAGAGACAAATATGTGATCAAAAGGTATTATTATACCTTGTCAATTAGTTTTTAAAAAGCAGGACTATTTTTAATTGATTTTTTTGAGATTACTATTGATTTTTTAATAACTTGAATCAATAATTCTTCCAATATTCTAGTAGGAGAATCTATTGTTGAAACAACTGGTCTTAGAGGGTAGTCAGTTTTGTGAGCTTTAAGGAGGAACATGGGCAAATTTTAAGTCATGTGAGTGTTTGTGATAATATACATAAATAGACTGATATAAAATACATAAGTATTATTGAAAAATTCTTTAGTTTAAAGAAATTCAAATATGTGCAAAACTTTAAAAATCAGTTGCAAAATGATTGAAGAATTTACAAAATAAAATTAAAAAATGCAGTCATAGCAACACAGAAAAGTTGAAAAAAATATTATTTTAAAACACTCATATTAATACCATTCAATGCGTAAGTTGGTATAGTGATATAGATAGTGCTTCTTAATAACAAATAGTTATTCTTTTTGTTCTAAAACATAATATTATGAGTTATTTTGTCAATTGTAAAATTTCAAAGAAACGCGGCAACGATGCGGAGTATATACTGCATCTTGACTTCCGTAATAATCAGCTGTAGTATTTGAAACGCGTGAAACATGGAATCTGAAAGGTTTCGTGAAAAAGGCAGGTTCACAACAAAACGAAAGCTCGAGTGGAAGGACCATATTCGGGAAGCAAATAAGAGGAGAAAAATTGCAGTCAATGAGTTTGAATGTGAAAACATTGAAAAGCCACAAGGTCGCTGAATATTTGAGCTGTACAAATTTAGCAAAAACTCGTCCTTTATTCTAAAGTTTTATTTACAGAATTTTTATAAGTATTGGTCTTGTAATGAATTTTTCATTCAAAATTTAAGTATTGTTTTTGTTATAAATTAAAAAAATTTTAAAAATCGCACTTTATCCCAAAGTTATATTGACGGAATTTCTATAACTATTGTTTTTGTTATCAATTTCAAATTAAAAAATTAAGAATTTTTCGATTTTATGCCAAAATTATATTTAAAGAATTTTTGTAAGTATTGGCGAGGGGTTAACAACTCGTGAAGTCAGGTGTACACCTTCGCTGAAGTCACCAGCGTGAAGTCACTTGAATTCACGTGTAGTCACTGAAATCACTTGAAGTCAGTGTACACTCCATCGGTCAAGTTGTGGGCCCCCCGAGTATTAGTGGGGGGGGGGTCGTAAATTTGTTGAAAATCGCTTTTCCCCCTCGAAAATAAAAATTTTTTATTACCGATATTTTTTCATAGGATGCGTATTTTTTAAGATATTTCGATGTCATAAGTTAAAAAAAACACCCAGTATAAGTATTGTTTTTGTTATAAGTTTCAAATTAAAAATTTATAAAAATCTCACTTGTTCCAAAATTATATTTACAGAATTTTTATAAAGTATTGTTTTTGTTATAAATTCCTAAATATTTCAACTTCATTCCGAATTTATATCTACAGGATTTTTATACGTATTGGTTTTGTTACAAATTTCAAATAAAAAATATAAGTATTGTAGATAGAAATATTGAAGAAATTAGGTGATGTTAAATCCGTCTTATGTTTAACGTCTGGGAATACATTAGATGAGAGTGGTGACAAAAGTCAAAACGACTGCTTCCAGACAAAAATAGTGTAAATTTATTTTGTGAAGACCATAAAACGAAACTAAATCGTACAACGTTTCGAAACATTTATCAGTTTCCTCATCAGATTAAAGACTTATCTAAAATGTAAATACAAATCAATAGTAATAATAATAAATTGATATAACAAGACAATAGAAGCTCTAATAAATTAAAAATTAGCTTACCATTGAAATCAGGTTAAAAAAGTTCAAATTAAGCTAAACAACCAAAAATTAGTATGCAAGAATTTACATTTTAAAAATGTTTGCATATGAACGAGCAACCACAACAATCCCTAATAATTTTTGGTTGTTTAGCTTAATTTGAACTTTTTTAACCTGATTTCAATGATAAGTTAATTTTTAGTTTTTTAGAGCCTCTATTGTTTTGTTATATCAATTTATTATTATTACTATTTATTTGTATTTATATTTTAGATAAATCTTTAACCTGATGAGGAAACTGGTAAATGTTTCTAAACTTTATACGATTTAGTTTCGTTTTATGGTCTTGACACAATACATTTACTCTATTTTGTCTGGAAGCAGTCGTTTGACTGTTGTCACCACTTTTATATAAGTATTGTGTTTGTTATAAATTTCAAATTCAAAATTTGAAAAAATCTTACCTCATTCTAAATTGATA
>CAKNWW010184185.1:0-15363 GCA_932074435.1 Andricus kollari
GACAATAGACGACAACAAACATTCTATATGAACTGTTTTCTCGAAAACTATGAAATAAATAAAAAAAAAAAACAAGAACAGTTTGTATTTTTTTTTTTTGACGTTAAATACGATGCAATTTTTCTTTTCGCAAAATATTGATATTTTCGATATGTTGTCCGCCATATTGGATCCGCCATCTTGAATTTTCAAAATCTGACCCCGGATTCGGATTCAGCGCAGGTCGTAACCCCTGATAGTGGAAATAGTTTTCCTGCACCATAGCTGGAACTCTTATGTGCACGAAAGGGTTTTAAGCAGGGCTCTTTGTCCATAAACACGTCTGAATCACAAAATTAAAAAAATATATATTTTGCAATTAGCGATTTGAAGACACGATATTTGTAATCTACACATTTTTGCGTTTCCAGGCATATATGCTTTGTCCAGAAAATTTGATAACTTTACAAGCAACAAATACGAAAATAAATTGTTCCATATATAAAACTTATTGAATTTGCAAACACTTTTAAATAAATTACATATATCTGGAATCGTGAAAACTTGTAGATATTGAAAATCATATTTTAAAATCGCTAATTATAAAATATATACTTTTTAAAAATTTGTAATATCTGCCTAATTACAAACAAAGGACCCCTCTGCCGGTAAGTCTGCGGGTGAAATATGGTTTGTATACATCATAAAACTACAGCTTGTTCTTTAAAAACTACTTTCTGAGTAGGTATAGATAGAAATGTCAGAAAAGTGACTAAACCAGAGTTATTTGGGAGCATCCAAAAAAGGTCATCAAAAAAATCGTTGAACGATTGTTATTTATTTATTTATTATTAATAAATATAGTTATATATTATTAAATATTTATTTCAAATGAAAATTTCAGATGTTTCAAAAAACTTAATGAGTTTAGACAACAATTATTAATTATTTGTAAACTTCCATTAATATTTATGGAAAAAGATCTTATTTCAAACATGGAACTTTATGCTTCTGTTGCCACCCTTACTGAAGCGCGTAATGATATTTTCTACTATGATTTGAACATTTCTATGCACAGTTAAAAGAGCCAGACATGTGGAATTTCGTTAAAAAGTGGCTACGTTTCGGGCTCAGTGTGGTCCCTTTTCAAGCCTGTAGTAAATAATAATTTAATGTAAAAATTATTTTAAGAAAGTTCACAATAGTCATATAAATAAATAAGAGAGAGAGAGATACGCCCGAAACGCCGTCGTTCTATTTGGCCCCTGGGTCATATTTCTTTTCAGCTCAAATTTTAATTTTTGATTAGCATAACCCAATAGCAAATTTTATTGCACATATTTTTGGTCCAATAAATAAATGTGATAACTTCATTAGTTTTCGAAAGAATCAAGAAAATGTTACTTTTTTCTGCAATCGCAAAATACGAATTTTTTGTGTTCAACACGCCACAAGTTCTACAACAATAGGAATTTTGTAATAAAAATTTAAAAAAATATGCACCATCATATAACGAAACTAATGGTATTCATAGAATTCCAATGAATTGTCACTAAAAATTTACAACGATTTTTATTCCTCTCATGGCGTAAATTAGATATTGAAAGATGCAAACGCTTCGGGAGTCGAACGAATTTTCAGAAAATTAAAATTTAGGGTCACCTAAACATTTGTTAGGATTCAAGGAAGTTTTTCCAGAAATATCAGGCAATTATGTTTTATAGTTTTAAAGTCACAATTTATGTAAGATCTCAGCGCTGTCCCGTGGCCGGCTTGACCTCCCAATCGCCCGCTCTTATACAGACGTTGATATTGTAGGACGAGCTAGCACGCGTACGGGACGGCGCTGAGATCTTAAATCAATTGTCACAACAGGAGCCAACTGACCTCTTCTGGCCCACCCAGTGGGCATAGAAGTCCTATGGTCGTCCTATGAACGTAATTTTTGTAACGTCTTCAGGAATTTTATTAGTAACGACTCAAAAATGTTTATAAGACATGAAAACGATCTCAGAACGTCTGTTTAACGTCCTAAAAATGGTGATCTTTATGTTTCTAGATCGACGAAAGGACGACTTGATGACGTTTTTAACACGTGAAATGTCCGGCTTTATGTAGTCCTTTAACGTCCTAGCAAGGACGTTCATGTTACACGTCAGAAAGACATTCTTAAAACCACCTTAAGACATGTTAGAAAATTTTCTCCTAAAAGTAAGGGACCGTACTTAAATTACGTAACAGCTCAAGGAGGGGGGGGGGAATTAAATTTGTTAATTTAAAATTTTTAATTGTAAATTTGTACGGCCAATGAGATAAAACGCCCAGTTATCGTCAAGACCCCAGTGATCGCCAGGTGGCAGATTTAAATGATAAAGATATGAAATAAAGCATTACAAATATATTGAAACAAATTTTTTCAGTATATTTCAACATTGAGAAACCTAGTAACGTATATTTTAAACTTTTATCTTCAAGTGTATCAGAAAAAAAATATTATTTCGGGAGAATTTTGACTAAAGAAGAAAAACCTCGAAATCCTTACGTCTTGACAGAAGAAAGTAGGACTCAACTTTTCGTAAATAAATAAATAAATGTTTGTTACTTATTATGATGTTGTCCCGTATTAAAAATTAATTTTAATTTACGAAACAATCATTAAAATTGAGTTTTACGATTAATTCAAACATTTAATTGACATGGTGATTACTCGGTATTGACAACTTCTATATCGACCTATTGATCGCCAATAAAAGTAACCAATCAGAGATTTATATTTATTATGGATAAGATACCCAGGATTTAACAACGGTTATCACCACACTCACAACATAGGTTAAATAAGGAAATGCGTCAAAAAAATATTTGAAAAGACGTTCAAAAATATAATTTTCTAATAAAACCGTAAAAGTTTCTTCTATTTTTATTTGGAAAATTAAATCAAATATTTGTAACATTTTAACTGAGTTTTATTAACCGGCGAAGACTGGGCTGGCGATAACTCGAATAATAAACAGGCAATTACTAGGTTTTCTCACATTATTATTTATAATCTTTTATTCCTAAGAAGTAAGTAAATTTTTATCCTTAATATCACTTAGATATTAATCTTGAAATATAAAAACTTCTAAAACTATTAATTGTTTTTCATGCTAATGATTTTTTTCATTTTGTGAAGCTTCTAAAGGTAGTCAAATCCCCAGTGGGTACACAAGTCTGCACTCGTCCTATAGAAGTCTTTTAGACACGCAGAGGATGTATAAAAGACGTCAAAGCCATCACATGACAGAGGTACATCCTAAGGACATCTTTAGGATGTCGCGGTGACTGCTGGGTCGCTTGAGTTGGCGAAGACTGGTCGTTTTACCTCATATATGTATAAAAATAAGGTTAAACAACCACCGCAGGGTCTCACTGGGAGCAACTGCCATCTAAAAAATGACACCAGCTCCCTGTAGGACCGCGGTAAATCACATTCATGGCCACGTCTCACAACCGTGAGATGGGTGGTCACAGGACACTACGAAATCACAACGACAGGCCGGCGAAACCCACGTGCGCCTTGAGCACACGAAGCGACCTAAGGATGACAGCTTTTTCCATCCATTTCGCAAGTGCCTTGGAATATTTTTGGCACGCGGGTATGGCTTTATTTATCACAAGGACAATTACTTGTACCGAATATTTTGGGTACAGTCTAGCTACAGATAACGAATATCGTTCGTTTCTCGAAGTCTTGAAGAACAATGTCAGGCCTCGAGTGTGCAACGGAGACTGCTGTCCGAAAATCGCAGTTTCAGAAAATTTGGCACTTCTCGTTTTGGACAATTGACTCTATCTCCCTTGGAGCGTTCTTGCAGCACTCTTAGGGCCGCATTATGTCTTTAGATGTATGTCGTTCCTGCGTGAGTGGGACATCCCGATAGTATGTGAAATGACACCGTCCTAGCATGCGAAGATGAAACGCTCTGCATCTTAATTAAGCCCTGATGATCTGAGGAAAGCAAATGTTTCCTCCTTCAACAAGGACTATTTTTCTACATTTCTGTGAAAATTTCCGTCCATTTTCTTGTCGAGCAGCTCTTGATGGAATTTTTGAACTTCTGCTTTCTTCACTTCGGCTTTCAGAAGTGAAGCATCTAGATGGAGTAATGCACTTTCCTCACTTCTGATGTTAAAATTCAGGCCAAGGATATCTGCCATTGGCTTCGATATAAGCTGTACTTAAAACAAATCGGTTATGAAGACACTGGAGATTCAGAAGTCCGCTTCCGCCTTCACGGCGTGAAATGTATAATCGCGAAACTGACAAATTGATGTGCAAGCTTTTATGCATATGCATGATCTTACGTGTGGTGACATCAAGAGCCTCCAAACGAGTAGAGTAGAACCGGGACGGTCAGCATGTTAGTCGCAGATACTTTGTTCAACGCCGACAGATTGGAAGACCAAATCTGTCGAATTGTATCTGCTTCGGAGAGACTTCTTTACTGATGTTACGTCCTGAATGCGGCTTTGAAGCACGCGCAGGTATGTATAGGTCTCTCCAGTGTTCAGATGTCTAATAACACTTATATCCACAAGCACAGGGACCTCGGGAACGCCAACAATCTATCCGTTTCTCAGATGTATTTTGACACATTTATCCAATCCAAAGTCCATCCCAATCTCTCCTGTGTACTTCGCGACGATAATTATGGCAGTTTGAAGTTTGCCTTTACCAGAGGCATAGAGCTTCAGGTCATCCATATAAAATACATGAGTGACCTTATGCTCGCGTTGGTTAGTGTCGCCACAGAGGTATCCAGAAGAATTTCGTAGTGCGACAGATAGAGGCAGAAGTGTGACGCAAAAAAGCAAAGGGCTCATGGTATCACCCTGAAAGACGCCCCTCTAGAAGGTGACGTTGTTTGTTGTCACACGATGATTTCCAGATGAGATAGTAAATCTAGTTTTCCAAAGAGGCATCCATCTCTCTATGCATCTCACTATGTGTGGATGCACCTTCAAGCTTTCCAACAAACAGATGATAAGTCTATGAAAGGTTGAATCGAAAGCTTTCAGGTAGTCAATCCAGGCCATTGACAGGACGCGTTGATGGGCTGCAGCGTCTTTGCAGAAACACCTGTCAATTAGCAGGTTCTCTCGACAGCCTGCTACACCTTTTTTCGAGCCACGTTGTTCGTACATCTCACGACACACAGGCTCAATTCGCTGAACAATCCTGTTGTTCAGGACAGCTGTGAACATCTTATACAGTGTGTTCAAACAAGTTATTGGCCTGTATTTCTCTGCGTTGGATAAGTTGCCTTTTTCGGTAGGAGTATAGTGCGTCCTAACATCAGCCATTCTGGAACGGATGTCTCTGACTTTAAATACGAGGTGAATATGTGGGCCAAATGTTGGTGCGCAGAAGTAAACTACTTCCACCAGAAGTTCTTGATACAATCTGGTCCAGCACCGGAAAAGTTCTTCGATCCTCTAAGTGCTTCTTTCACCTCTTCGGCAGTGATTGATGGACATTCCTCCTCAAATTTTATGAGGTTGTCGCAAAATTTCTTGAAGCGTATGATATTGTCAGTATTTTCTTCCAAACTTAGTGTTTTCGGGATCTGTTATACCTCTCTCCAAAAAGTCTCTACCTTGTTGAGTTTGGGTGGATTTTTGACAGAAACAGGGTGATCATTGAACAGGCGAGATGGGTCAGCGAGAAACTGTTGATTCTCCCTGATCCATCTCTCCCTCTTCTGTATTCTCCTCCTTGCGTCAGATAACAGCCGTATATTGTCAACAATATGCTGCTTGATTGTCAGCAGCTCTGACTTGTTTAGTATGTGATTCAAGATCCTCAGTTCCTGGGCGAACTTTCAAACCCTTTCCGTGAACGGTCTACCAGATGTCATGTAGTCAATCACACATTGTACACGGGACGCATTCTGTCTTGCCCATCTAATTTTCTTGTTCAGTTCATGCAAGCGTCTTTTAGTTTTTTGATCCATCGTCGGTATGTGCCTTCAATTTGAATCAGCCAAAGCTCTCGCAGCAACGTAAACTGAGCAACTGATGGTCCAGAGGTCGGACTCTTGCGAGATTTCCCCATGAAGGGAGGAGGATCTTGTCCTGAAATCGTGATCATCTCTTAGAAGAGATGATCACGGGTGGTCTTAATGTCGTTTCCTCATCTTCGGCTGCAACTTGATTAAGCAGCGGTTGGGAAAGCGCTCCGCGTACATATCCATTTTTCCAGAGGTAGGCACGTGGATATCGCAACGATTGAATCGAAACCGGCTGAAGCTCTGGGTTTTTTTGGCACCACAGAGTATGCATACGCGTTATAAAGCCTCGGTGAACGGGGATAATGCTGGCATCGTAGCAGTCTAGCAAGTCATCGTTGAGTTGATGCGTCCACTCAATATGGGCGTTTTGCCGGTTCGTCGTCGTGATTCCATCTATATTATTTTCAGCACCCCGAACTTTAGGATTATCGGCATTGTTCGCCGACCCATTGTCGGGTGCTCTGCGCGTTCGATCGTTTCGAACCGCATTTACAACTTTTTGAAGTTTTGGTGGTGTCATTGTTGTTCCCACGAGCAGCTAGGGAAAGGGTTCGTCCATCCTTGTAGAGCCCCGCATGCAAAGATAAGCCTGCATACTCTGAGAGGTCACCCGGTACGTCAGAGTCACCGTGTAAGTCACCTCACCGAGGTGCCGTTCAGCTTTCGGCACGGTGGTTACGCCGCCGCTTAGGGCTTATTCCTTCGGGACCATCCCTGGATAATTGTCCGCGACCGCTTTTTAATTATTGTAACCATATTCAGCAGAACCCCTTGGTACAGCGACCCTCTATCCGCAACCCGAGGACGCGTTCGGTGGCTTTGTCATAGGCCCTTCAGTTCTATTCCAAAGGAATCGAAACCGAAATTATATATATATGAGGCATTATTTCTCAAGTGTACCCACTCAAAAAGTCGAAGTTGTCCGATCTAAGTTAAACTCAGGCAGAGTGTTGTGCTATTGGATAGTATTTTATGGGGAAAAAATTTTGTCATTCGGATAAGTATTGACCGAGGGGTAGGGGGTGAAAGTTTTGGGATTTTCGTGGATATCGTCTATTTCGGTGATTTTTAACTCTTCTAATAGCGATAAAAAAAATGTGGTCCACTACAGTTCCGATAGGGGTTTTCACTCCGGTACGTGCATGACGCTGGCGCTCGAGCCTAGGGGAAGTGTTTCCTCGTTGTCACAAGTACTAGTTGTCACATCACGAATATTTCAGAAATTATTATTAATTTTTAAAAAGTACTTATACAGTTTTTAAACGTGTGCCAGTGCTACCAACAGAAGAAAGTTGCATGGCGACCAGCTACCCCCAATAAGTAAGTAAATTAAGTTGTTTTGCTATAATAACCCTTGTTTTTTGCATCAACAAATAATTGTTCTTGTCTTACAGATTAATTTATTTTCTTCACTCAGGTACTAGTTGTCACAATTGCTTTGGGGCTTGTTATCACTGTGACAACTAGCCACGAAATAAATGCCCTACTAAAAATTATTTAGCTTTACTCGTAACTTAACTCATGTACTTTATACCTGGTACTAAGAGCTATCCCCATGTACGGGGTAAGTTGTCACACTTTACTTCTTTTATTATAATTTTTTTTAAGATTTACGCAAAATTAATTTGTTCCATGTGCAACAATTTAAAGTTAAAGGATAAAATATAAAATTATTCTTAAAAAAGTACCAGATTTATTTAATTTATTAATTCTAGTGAGGTTCAAGTACTTTTTGTGACAACTAGGACCCGTCTCCCCTGCTTCCCGAAAGAAAAGAACAGAAAATTAGGAAAGACAGTGAAAACAACTGGCTCTTATTCAATAACTTGATTTTCCAAAATTCAATTTTTTTTCAAAATTCATCAGTGAACGTAATGCGTGCCAAAAACATGCCAAGGCACTTGCGAAATGGATGCCGAAAGCTGTCATCCTTGGGTCGCTTCGTGTGCTCAAAACACACGAGGGTTTCGCCGGCCTGTCGTTGTGATTTCGTCGTGTCCTGTGACAACCCATCTCACGGTTGTGAGACGTGGCCATGAATGTGAGTAGATACCCTGAGCTATAGGACGGCCTGTGATTGGTCGAGAGGCGAGGCATAAAAGGAGGTTGGGGGGTAGATGACAGGGCGTGGCCTCTCCTGATTGGTAGAGAGACGTGGCCTTAAACCAAAATGGCGGATATTAGAGGGCGTGGCCACACATGATCCCATTGAATGGATAATTCTTAGCTGAAAAGGGGGAGGGGCCCCATCCCCTCCCATCCAATGAGTGTATCGAAGCTGGAAAATGGGAGGGGGCTCACCCCCTCCCTGTGTGCACCTGCGATTTTTCATAAATGGAAACGTTCCACCTCAAAAAGGGGAGAGGGCCCCATGCCCTCCCTGAGTACACCTGCGATTTTTTATAAATGCAAACGTTCCACCTCAAAAAGGGGAGGAGGCCCCACCCCCTCCCTGTTAGTCTAAGAGTAAAGGCTGTAAACTATTGAGTTGGAAAAGGTGAGAACTAATTATAATGCAAATTAATTATCCTAATCTTATTTTCTATTAATGTTGAAAAATGAGTGTTAAAATAACAACAAAGCTACAATTACTTATAAGGTATGTATAACATTCAAGCTACTAATTAAAAACTAAAAATTATTCTAAACTGTTATAAATGGCAGGTAGTAAATATACACATTGTTTTTAATTATGATTCCACACAATGTATGAAATTAAGATGGCTGTCAGTTCCATAAAAACGATTTCAAAATACAATTCGACGAATCGCTTTTCAAGTTTTGTTTGAACCTGACATCTGAAGTATGCAGATTTAAACTTAATTATCTGACGGATTAATTCTTCATTTGGTCCGTTTATATTTTCCGAGACTAAATAATTTACAATCGTTTCAATTAAAATATCTTTACATATTTCTACGTTTCTCAATAATCGTTGAATCCTCATGAACCTTCCATCGATACACACAATAACATTTTTCAGTCCTTCGAAACTAGATTTCTGAAGAATTATTTCGGGACTATACACTCTTTTCTTTTTAACTTCCACTTCGCTCTGCTGCGTGTCATTATCTTCCTCGTCGTTGCGTTCCTTGCCGGCTCTCAGAAGT
The DNA here is from genome assembly GCA_932074435.1 of Andricus kollari. Lineage (NCBI taxonomy): Eukaryota > Metazoa > Arthropoda > Insecta > Hymenoptera > Cynipidae > Andricus > Andricus kollari. The sequence goes on from CAKNWW010184185.1 coordinate 9,143, forward strand.
ATCGCTTTGCTGCCGTGAGCGGTCGTAAACGTGAGCGTGTATTTACCCAATTCAATGGTTTGCAGGTATAAACGTGAATTGCCGACACAGAAGTATGATTCTCTTATATCCAAGTGTTGTTCGAGTTTTGCCCAAGTTGCCGAGTGGAAGGTAATACCACTACCTAAACTGTTCATAATTTTAATGACCGGTTGAAATTCTCCATGTGATTGAACTTCTAGTCCAATTAGAATCGTCTTGTAAAATGAATGATTAAGTCCGCAAACAGTTGGCAGAATCATTTGTTGTGTGTTTATCTTTGTGAAATTTGTAGACATTATGACCAATCGTTTAAGAGCAGCCTTGGTGAATATTTGTATAAGAGGTGTTGATTTGGGTTTGATCCTTTTTATTTTTGGTGTCTCAGGAACAGTTTTATTAGTCTGCGTGTCAGATGAAACTTCTATAGATTGAGTGGCCCTGGACTTTGAAAAATCAAAGTCCTGCGACGATTCTACCTCTACTGAATCGATGTTAACTCGCGACATAGTGGCTGGCTCAGTTATAAAAACTCAACTGATTCGAATAGTTTGCTTGCTTCAATTTATATATGTAAAATTTATGAGGAGTGGGGATTGTATTCTTTGGTGGGGAGAACCTTATATGGTGAGTGTGGGAATAAACGTTAGGTCACACGTGTGAAGGAAGAATAGAACACGGTGTTACTTAGAAATTACACAATAGACCAGGTATTTCATAGACATCATACAAAAGAATACATCTGTCATGGAAATCGGACATAAGAACACATGTCTATCATACAGCATACAAAATAATCCTAATTTCCACGGAAATTACACAAAAGTACACGAGTGTCCTATACATTACACAAAAGAATCTATATGACATTGTTAGTCTGGTCGTTGTGTTCCTTGCTGTCCCACAGAAGTACCGCTTTGTTGCCGTGAGCGGTCGTAAACACGAGCGTTTATTTACCCAATTCAATGGTTTACAGGTATAAAGGAGAATTCCCGACGCAGAAGTATGATTCTATTATATCCAAGTGTTGCTGGAGTTTTGAGCAGTATGATTCTTTATATCTATATGCTGTTGGAGTTTTACCCAAGCTACAGAGCCGAAGGTTGACTTGCCTGAATTCTTCATAATTTTAATGACTTGTAAAATGAATGATTAAGTCCGTAAACAGTAGGCAGAATCATTTGTTGGGGGGTTCTCTTCGTGAAGTTTGTAGACATCATAAATAAGCGTTTAAGAGCAGCTTTAGTAAGTACTTGTTTAAGAGTCGATGACTTGGGTTTTAGCCTTTTGATGTTTGGTGTTTCAGGAACAGTTTAATTAGTGAGTATCGGACGAAACTTTGATATATTGAGTTGTCGTGGACTTTGAAAAATCAAAGACCAACGAGGATTCTATCGCTCCTGAATCAATGTTAACTTGCGAGATAGAAGCTCGTTTAGATGTAAAAACTCAACTGATTCAACGTGGGGCCATCTGTCGGTTTATGTATGTAAAATATATGAGGAGTGAGGCAGCGCATTGTTTGGTGGGGGAGAGCCATTTGTTTTGAGCGGGGAATAACCGGTTTGCCACGCATGTGAATAAAACTGGTTTCTCTTTAACAGGCAAACAAAGGATAGAAGTATTGGTTTCCTAGAAATTACACAAAAGAACACGTGTTTCATATACAAAATACAAAAGAATTCGTATTTCCTGGAAATTACACAAAAGAACACGTAGTTTGCACAAATCGCATAAAAGAATCTCTATGTCATGTAATTTACGCAAAAGAACACATGTCTTCCATAAATTACATAAACGTGTTTAGTGGGGGTGTATTTGGTATAAACCGGTTTTTCAGGTGTAAAGCATCCCTGGTTTAGAGGAATAAGTGGCGGTATTTGCTTGCTACCCGCTAAATGTAAAAACAGTCTCCTATTATCTGCAGGTTTATGATTATGTATTTTATATAAACTAATTTTTCAAGTGCAAAGGAGGATTCAAAACAATAGAAACGCAAACATTAATAAAAACAAAAAATTTTCAAGGAAAGGCGTTACCATCCGTTATAAAATGTTATCTAGTTTTTGTAAAAGTATTGTTCCGCTGCGTAGGTAAAATTCACAACTGAAAATAATTTTGAGACAAATTTCCCAGTGCAATTTTCCCATATTGTTATTCTTGTCATGTATTATTTAATTTTAATTGAAACTAAATATTTTTCTAAACTCAAAAAAATTTTGAACGCCGAATAATACAAAAAATGTTTGAACACTGTATGCAGGAAAGTAAAGAATAATTCTGATTAAATATTTATTAGTGCGAACACTTAATTGCAAAAGGAGAAATTGTCGATGTCATTTATAAATCTGAAAAATAAGTCAGTAATTAATCTCCAATACTGGTCTTGTAGGAGCGAAAAATTTCAAAAATGAAAGTAATTTTTTGTGTCTGCTAGTTCATATGTATAGGGTGTGGATATACTGATCTGCCCTTTGGCAGGAAAAACTATTGGCATGTCTGTACGTAAGAGATGAGGGAGCTGACAATGGTTAAACCGATTTAGGAAGGCTTATTTTGTATAAACCGGTTTTTCAGGTATATTTTTCAGGTAAAACAGGTTTGAACATGCTAGAAACGGAAACATTAATCAAAGCAAAAGAACAATTTCAAGGGAAGCCTTTCCACAAAAGCTATTTTGTTTCATTCGAATAATGTTCAGAACCAATTTATAGAAAAAAGTTACGTAAAGAAAATTAAATATAATTTATGGAGAGCCCGTTGCCAAACAAGGTTCTGAAAAATAAGACAAACTTAAATGAAAATTTCAGAAGAAATTTAACAATAATTTTTTAAACTTCATCATGTGTGATGTTTTGATTAGCATTTAAACAATATGTAAACAATTGTTTCGTCAAAAATAATTACAATTTTTATAATATTTTAAAATAACAAAATAAAGTTTTGAATATATCAAAAGGTAAAACCAACTGAAAATGTACGGATAGTTTTATACAAGTACCCCGCAAAAAGTTATAATCTTTATACTCTTTCAATATAATAGAAGTGACTGAATAATTTTTTGTTGAATTCAATGTGACAAAAAAAAAATTATTTCATTCGATCAACGAAAAAAAAGATTGAATGAAAAAACTTGTTCAACAAAATTAACTTTTAAAATATAAACAGCGTATGAAGTATAAACAGTGAATCTAATAAAACTGTATAACAATAATAAGAGAATACAAAATTTCGACAAAATCAACTTTAAAAAAAAATATATAAAAATAATAGTGTAAGCAACGAATCTTGAAAAGAAAAACTTTAACTATTAAAAATGTTATAGACGTTTGTAACACTTAAAAATGTACAGATAATTTTAAACGAAAATACCATACAAAAATTTCGTTCATTTTTGTTGAAAAAATAAAGTAAAATTATTTACGTTTAACTCAAAAAAATTATTTGTTCATTTCTATTATTATTTTGAAACAGTTTAATAATTAAAACATTCTTTTACGATATTCTTTTTAAAATACTCCGTTCATTTTTGAGAAATTTAAAATGTATACTGAAATATAAGCAAAATACCTGAACTAAAATGTGATAAATATTTTGTCATTTAAATCTTTGTGAAATCTCTCGAGCCATCCAAATCTTTTAAAATCTTAAAGATATTTATGAAATCTTTAAAACCTTTATAAAAATCATTGAAAAATTTTGAAATGTCTTTTTTTTAATCTTCTTTCTTATGATATTCATGTTAAAAAAACGAATGAATAATTTTGTTAAATTCAGTGTAAGAAGATAAACATTTTCTCTTTTGTTAAAAAAATAAAGTAAATTTTTTTAAATTTAAATGGATAAAATGATTCATACACTTTTAGCATTTCAAAAGAGTATGAAGAATAAAACATTTTTATTACGATATTCTGGTTTAAAATTGTCTGCACATTCTTAAGAGTTTTAAAAGAGAATATAAACAACAAAATCTAATATTGAAATCTTTGAAATGTTTTGAAATGCTTTAAATCTTTACGAAATCTTCGAAATCTTTAAAATCTTTTGAAATCTTAAAAATATTTGTAAAATGTTTGAAGCCTTTCTGAAATCATTGAAGAAATTTAAAATGTATGGGATTTTTCTTGAAAAGATTTGTAAATTTTTTGAAATATTGAAAAACCTTTATGAAATCATTGAAATATTTTGGATGAATCTCGGTGAAAAATTTGTAACATTAAAAAAAATCATTATTTAAATCCTTAAAATGTATTCAAACCTTTGAAACCTCTGCGAAATCTTTCAAACCTTTAAAATATTTGAAAATCTTTTAAATCTTTCAAACAAGCAAAATTTTTTAAAATCTTAAAAATATTTGTGAAATTTTTAAAGTTTTTATAAAATCATTGAAATATTTTGAAATCTTTGTGATTTTTTTCTAAATCGTGAAAAATCTTTGTGGAATCTTTGAAATATTTTAAAATCTTCAAAAACTTCGATATATTTTGAAATCTTAGTAAATCCACATAAAGCAATTAAATTTTCCACTAGATTTTCAACACATTTTTTATTCTATTCAGGTGAATAAATTTTTTCTTTACTAAATAATATCTATATTTCACAGAAAACGAAAACCTAATAGATTTGGTTGATGTAGCCCAGGGCTCACCAAAAGGCAGTGAGTGACTGCCAATACTGCCAGTGGCAGTCACGAGACTACGTTAAATAGGCCCGAGAAAAGGCCCTCATAAATCTTGTCGTTTGACTGATCCCTAATCCTTGACGGTAAATTACAGTTGAAAATGAAAGAATGAGATGTATTGTGAATTCAAGCAGAAAAAAATCAGACACTTCGGTGTGAAAAATGAGCCACAACGAGTCGTGACCGTAACGACCGGAACCCTTTCCAGGATTTCTGGAAACCGAAGAAAAAAATGAGAGAAAAAATTGGTGGCAGTCATCCACAGGTCGTGTCAGTCAGCACCTGCTAAAAGTGGTGAGCCCGGATGTAGCCGATACCGATAGGTTACGTGATCCCGAAACAGAGACTGAGAGGAATGAAGAAGAAGAAATGAGACAGAAAGTTGAAGATGGCGCTGCAGATAGCGAACAGTATCAGAACCAGCAGCAGCAGAACCAGGAAGATAAAGGACAACAAGAGCAACAACAAAAACAACAGCAAGAAATAGCAGGTGAGAGGAAGAATTTTTTCCAAATAGGACGAGGCCAGTAAACTAGCGTATCTAAATGAACAACCGACAAGTGAGGGTGTCGATTTACATCGCTACAAAATCATTAATAATCCTGACCTTCATACAGTTGCAAAACTGTGTTTCAATTGATTTTGGGGGAAATTTGGACAAAGGGAAAATTTAATGGAATCCTGTAATATAGGGTCATTAACGTATGTTTACTGGTGTGTTTGTGTGTGTGTGTCAATGAAAAATAAACTTATTTCATTTTTTTTTTTGTTATTCACTACAGTGTGACGTTGCAGATTTTCTGCAACTCACAAATTCAAGTTTTCGTAAACTACCCCTAATAAATTGCTCTCGTGTTCACACCGAGAGTAGAAAAATTCGGCACTCCTCTTTTTGTTATTTTTTTGTTTATTTATTCTATTTTATTTAATGTATTACCTCATTATTTGGTTGCTCTTATGTATATTTGTGTAATTTCAATTTTAAGAATATAGGGCTGTTTTAATTTCTTTTGTTATTTAATTTCTCAATTCCGCGGTCTCGAGCGAGAACCAGGCAGATTCCCGCCACCTACGCAACGATCGATCAGATCCATCGCCGCCTTCACCTTCATTAGATCTTCGCATTCACGGTCCCCACATACATTTCTGGACTTTTCTTTTTATCGCTAATCCTTCTGACATCCAAGGTAGAAGAGATGATTCTGCCATTAAGGATAGTATGGATTATTTTTATTATCGCTCATCCTTCTGACATCCAGGGTAGAATAGATGATTCTGCCCCTAAGGATAGAATGGATTATTTTTGTTGGTCGTCTGAGATCCAAAGCACGTTCCTGGTGAGGATTGACCAAGGCGGTTACTACAAGATTCTGCAAGAGAATAGGTAACTTCGCCTGAATATAATTATCGCTACAAATGTTTCTGTGTTGAACAGACATTTCTTGGCTTTTTATGCCGTTTTTGTGTTTTTTTTGTTTATCGGGAGCATCGGAGAGCCCACTCCACACCTGCAGTACGGAGA
>CAKNWW010184188.1:0-11713 GCA_932074435.1 Andricus kollari
TTGAACCTGACGTGATGGAGGTAAATAGACCTCGGATTCATATTCAGCGCGTCAAAATACATAAGGATAAAGTGGTCTTGTCAAATAGTCATCACCTTTTTTTTTTTTGTAAACCAGTGTTATCATTCTTTAAACAGCAATAATATTCGTGCCCAATCATATGGGGGCGATTGCATGAAAAGATCCCTTATGGTCGGTATGGAGTTACATATAGGCTCATACAGCTGGGTAAATTCCCGCTATTATAAGTCCAAGACGAACCCTTTAGGTTGAAAAACGAATCGACAGTGCATTTTTGAAGTTGAAACCTCAAAAAATCGTTTTTCGAGAAAAATGCATTTAAAGTTGACAGTTCCATACGCACACGTGTTACACTGTTTCTTCGAACATGAAATATGTCCACTTCCGGATGCTTTCAGGATATAAGTATAGTGCAGAAAAGTGGGGGATATATTGCGTGTATATAAACTAACCAAACACGCAAAAAAGAAAGGGGAAGTAAGTGAAGAAAGTAAATTGAAACAAAACGTGCTCAAATCCATAATTCGCTCGATTAAATGTATACTTATCAACCAGTTAAGGAATATTACATATGGAAGTACCATTTCGTAAGTGTCTTTTAATTTTTAGAAGCAATAAATAGTGTGCTCCTGATATATCCATTAAATGTTTTGAAGCGCAAATAAAACGGATATAACAAATTAAGGATAGCATGCCAATAAGGGTCTAAGCCACATTTTCACGAGTTTATGAGAGGGACATAAAACGTTCGCAAAAATTGAACCCTGAAAAGTTTTATTGGAAAATTTAATTAGGTTCCGAGAAAATGGAGGTGGAAGTTTTTTTTATCGCACCAGGTTGAGAAAAAATCTAGATTTCAATTTTAAAAAAGAATGAGAATTTGATTTTTTCCACTGAATTGCTCAATCGATAAAAAGAAGTATTATAAAAAAATTTGGTTAGGTTTTTAGCTTGATGCAACTGCACATGCGCACATGGCCCTAAGCGCAAATTCACAGTTAGGCTTTTATGGCATGCTGCCCTTCAAATGTCATTGGGGGAAAGAAAAGGAGTTCAGGATTCAATAAAATAACATTCTTTAAGTTAACAATTTTAAGTGATGAGAAAGATGTATCCTGATTCATTTTTTCGATTGAAAAAAAAGATGCCGTACAAAAAGAGTAATTAAGAATTTTGGCCTCAACATTTTTTTAGAAATATGTATATTTAAACATTGTTTTAACTTTTGGCCAATAAAGGCCATGCTCTTGAATTTATACAGAATTTTTAAGCCTATAAAAATGGCTTTGATTATTTTTAACTTATAATTATAGTCACTTGCGTTATAATTTGTAAACAAAAAATATCCAATTTGTATAAAACTCATTTTCTACGGGTTTTTTTCGAGTGACATATCCAAAATATTCGATTAAAGATTTAAAATTGCGAATCAAGAATGGCGGTCAGCAGGATTTCAAAAATCATGCGATTTGTATCAAACTCATTACTAAAGATTTTTTTTTGAGTTACAAATTCCAAATATCGCATCAAAAGTTGAGAAGTAAAAATGGTGAACCAACAGTTAAAAAAATTATCGGATTTCAATAGAACTCGTTTTATGGTGGTTCTCTGAGTTAAAAATTTCAAATATTGTATAGAAAATGCAAAATGTCTGATCCAAAGTTGCAATCTGGATTTTAAAAAAACAACTTTGGTACAGTATTTACAATCTGTATCCGTTATTTTGAAATTATAACTCTTCAGAAGTGAGTTTAATACCATCCCATAATTATTTTTAAATCCTATTCGCCTTTTTCAGGGATCATAGTCCGTCTCCTTTTTAACCTAATCTCCCTTTCCCCATTTTACCCAATAATATTTTTAAAAAATCTCTTAAATATCTAAAGTCGAGAGTTCTGACTAATTTCCCCATTTTTTACAAAGTCTTGGATAATTTTTCGTGAATACTAAACAAAATTTTAATTCATTAGAAAACAAGTCGACTTTAATGAGGTTTGATTCGATGCTATCGATTTCATGTAATTCCTCAACGATTTATTTGTTAATTTCGTTAATTTGAAGGACTTAGACAGCAAAAAAGTGGCTAACAATTAAATCGAGAAACTAAACCCGAAAGATAAATCTATTGTATGGTTGAAGATCAGAAACATCTTTTACTGTTAGAAGTTGACTCCTTGACATTGAAATGTATTAAAAATGCCTTTCTCCGGAAAAAAATCAAGAAAGTCGTAAATATTAGATGTTAGTGTAGCCTTGGTTATAATTAAAATATATTGTTAAAAAATATGTTAAATGTAACATGTAATGAGAAATCCATTTATTTTTAGCATTTTATAATATCTAACGGAATTTCAATTATTCCAAGTTAAAAAAAAAAAAGAATTTTTTGCTTATCGAAGATAAGCCACTAGTGCCAGTCCAATAGATTCAGTATAGATCCTAGTTACAAAAAGGCGAATGTCTCCTAAAGTAGAACCAGCCATATGAGCCTTTTTCATCCGGTTTTCCACATATAATATAATAAAATATTAAACCAGTAAATTACATTTACTGATCAGATAAAAAAATCAGAATGCATAACCTTTGTAGGCACAACCTTGGGAATGTTAATATAATATCTAAAGGTACTTATTAATAGACGAAAACGACTGTCTTCAAATATACAGTAATCCCTCTCGTCTTGTCCCCTCTCATGTTGTCTCCCTCCCCTCAAAAAATGGTAAGAGGCCCCCTGCTGCCTTGTAAAAAAAAAAAAAAAGGTCATCGAAGTAGGAGCCAATGCACATGTGTGCATGTCCCAACGATTTAGATGTAACGAGCCCCTAATTTGTGTAATACATCAGTCTAAGGGGTCCCTCGGAGGCCCCTCGAAGGAGGAAGCCTCCCCGCGATGCGGGGTTTCGCTCCTACACAGTTACGCCACTGCCTCCCGTGCTGTCCAACCCTAAGCACGGAACGTTTCGCGAGCACCTTCGGAACGTTCCAGGAACGTGTAAAATGTCCGCCGCTTGGGAACGTTCCATTGGGACCTGAGGGGAACCTTCCATTATTGTTATTTTCAACAACAATTATATCGTAAACCGTAAGAGATAATAGGTGAAAATGGATGTCATTTTTGAATTTTGAGTACCGCATATACTATATATAATATGATATCTATATCATCAACTGTCATCGATTTTGACCTATCACTTACGGTTTACGCGATATTTATTGATAATAAGAACAATAACGGTAATTTAGGTTTGGAACGTTCCCAACCGGCGGACGTTTTACATCTCCCGGGAACGTTCCGAAGGTGCCCGCGGAACGTTCCGTGCTATTAGGGAAGGGATTACGTCTCTACTGTCCCTGATTCTACGTTCGGATTGGTCATTCCCCCTACTACATAGTGGACAGTACGAGATGATTTGGTTCCCGAATCGTGACAAGATGAGAGGGACTACTGTATATTGACTGAGAAATATTTAATTTTGTAAACAAAAACGATCTATCGGATTTCCGTTTTATGTAAAAACATTTGGCTAACGGTGAAAAAAAATTTGAAAATGTAAATAGAATTTTGAAAGGAAATGAAGTATTGTGTGATTAATTATTAGAAAGTATACCTTCTAATAATTAATAATTATATAAATAATAATTACAAAAAATTAGCACCTATAGGTGCTCATTTTTTGTTCCGTTTAGCAGTAATTTTTGGTTTCTATTTTCTCCTTGATTTTCCCTCAGCACGGTTTCATAACTGGTCACTTCCCGTACGCTTTACATGAAAGCTACTGAGGTGAAGGAAGAGGAAGGGCGATTGTCAAGTGTTGGAAGCGTAACGAGTGAGCTTTCGTAAAAATTGACTTCGGCCCGGGGAATCGAACCCTTGGCCGTTGGCTCGAGGCCCGATGCGCTACCACTGCACTAACCACATGGTCGGTGATGAGTTATATTTATATACAGTCACGTAACAACTTTTTGAGGCTCTTCACGTGGGGTGATCGCTAGAGAGATTGATTAGCAACCTGGGTCGGAGCAGTGTTGCGGAACGAACGTGTCATTTAAATAAATAACACGAGAATTTTAGATCAATCTAAAATATCTATACCTTACCTACCCCGAAAGGGGAATGGCTTAATGGTATAATAATAATAATAATCCGATCACCTAGTGCCTCACAGCTACCACCATAATCCAATCCACTCATGGTCTAACCGAAAGATTCCATTTTCGTCCAACTCACGCGTACCAGCCCCACAGCCATCTTGGTTACCATTCAACACAGCCGCCAGCTGCTTACTTATTCAATATGGCGGTGTAGCTGGTATCGTTGTTGATTTGCTGCAATGTTTTTACTTGGATACTTAGAAAACTGGATATAAAAATGTCCTGTGACGTATTATAGACATTATTTATACCTATATTATTAATCTTTGCTATATCTATACTTATAATCAGTATTATAAATTCCCTCGTGAAAAGATTGGAATAGACACCTCTCTCTCTCTCTCAATTTTTTTGTTGTTATCACAATGGAATTCGAATTATATAAACTCAGGATCAGAACTAGAGCATCATTCAATTGCGTCATTCTAAATCGAGCGGAAGCTCTGCTCAAAACTACCTGAAAAACAATAGTCAATCTGTACGTTTCACATCGGGCGGGAGTTCTGCCTCAGGCTTTATCGAAAGCATCATTTGATTATGTATTAATTTTCCGGTCATTTGAAACCAATTCCCAGTGGTTGACATGAAATCCCTTTCATGAATTGAAATCAGTTTACTCTTGTGCTCCAGAAATTCTATCGAAGTGAAGTCGATTTGAATTCGAACTGAAGTCGATTTGAATTGCTAGTCCATTTAAATTTTAAAAGAAAGTAAACAGACCACCGATAAAAATCCTTTGACAATCCTGGGGTTTGTTAACCATCATCACTGTCAATTGCCAGGAGAAGAATTGAACAATACTTGCTTACCCGTCGAGAAGTAATCACCTGTACTAATTGTACCCTTACTACAGGCCTGCCCAAACTGGGGAAATCGACTCATTTGCCACATGTTCGAGTTCCACCACCAGTTCCCTCTTCTCGGGTCCAGAGGCTTGGGGGGTAATCGCTCTCGTGAAGTTGAATGACCAGAGGTCGGTGGTAGTGGTTAAAATCCCATCTGGAAAATGAGTCCGCTTCCCCAGTTTGGGCAGGCCTGCCTTACCAGCAGACTAAAAGCAAAGGCCGACAGGCCTGTCAAAGTCCAGTTTTCGATAGACTCCATTGCCACGTTCATTGGGAAGCCAAATCGAAAAGTACAACCGTACATGCTTTCTGACCCAGTGAAAGGATTTTAAGTACAATCGGAATATAAATAACCGGTGGAGATGTAATTTCCCAAATTCAATAAACTTAAATAATCTGTATTCAATTGAATTTAAAATTATTTTCAGTATGTTTGTTTGTCTATCTCGAACTACGGAAGTTATCCTTATCCTTGTTTCGAAGTCTTAGCTTTCATACAAAAACGAAGAAACTTGTAAATAAAATGTTTATTTTTAACCTGGTAAATTTGTCCCTTCAGTGGAAAAAAATGACAAAGCGTTCACGCGCAACCACGAAAAATGGTGCTATCGAGCTCTTGTTTGTCATGATTTCTTTTTAAGTTTCTAGTACAATATACACCTTAAAAATGTAAACTTAAAAAAAATTGGACCCACTCTAGGGTTCTTTTTTAGACAAAAACTACAATATTCAAATATCAATTTAGTTTAAAAGTATTCTTAAATTCTATTAAAGATGTAAAATTATGTATTATTATGTTTTTGATAAAGTAGAGAAAATCCAGTGGTAAAAATTTGAGGAAAAAATTAAAATATGTTAATGAAAAAAAATTGTAAGTTGTTTAAAATTTTGAAAAACTAATAAAAAAGATAGTTTCATGCGCATTAGCTCAGGCGATTATTTAAATTTATAGTGATTACCGACATGCCATTTTTGCTCGTGGCATGACGGTTCGGCATTCGCCAATCGTGGGAGGAGGTGTGCTTTTCAAAAAACACTAAAACTCTTTCGCGCTACCACACAAATGCTATAATTATACTTTAAAGGAAAGATTCCCAGATAACAATACGGGCCGGCACGTAATCGGCCCGACGGGCTGGAGACCAACCTGGCTGCTAAATGCACGCGTCAGGCCGGCAGAGTCGGAATGCGACCGAAGGGCGGACAACGATCCGGCAGATTAGACGCCCGTCGGTCGTGCAAATGGCGAGCAACGACGGGCCTGCGATTTTCCCGACCGCTGCAGGCTGATAGTGCGAGTAGATTGAGATCGCAAACGCGCATGCGCGTTTTGGATCAGCTGTTCTTGCCGAGTGTAATGGCGTTCATCCCTGAATGTTGGCTCGGATCGACGACGTGAGTGAAAAGAGCTTTCGTTGGTTTTGTTCGTTTGGTGTTTCCTTTTTTGGCGGGTTGCTGCTTTTTAATTGTTTGCCTGCTGTACGTGGAAGAAAAAGTGGAGAAATATACCCTACTGGAAAAAAATCTGGAATCGTCAGGATTCATCTCTTAGGTTGAAAATTGAATTATTTGATTGAAAATTCGTGATTTTTTTATTTAGAATTGATATTCTACCTGAAGATGTAACTTCCAGTTTTTATTGAAAATTGATCTTTGTAGATAAAAATTCGTCTTTATTGATAGAAAACTAATCTTTTTGGTTGAAATTAATATTTTCGGGTTGAAAATGCAACTTTTTTCAAAAAATTCGTGTTTGGCTTGGAAATTTCACAATTTGGATAAAATTTGTTTTCTGTCTTTTCTGAAAGGCTTTATTTATTGACAAATTTATATATAATGACCGATATGTCCTTCGCGTTTTAAAATATAGACCAAACGTCATAAAATATTAAGCACGTTTGTTTTCAAAAATAAAATATTGTTCAAATAATAAAATTCTTTTTTCTGTTGTACCCACTATACAATTTTCTAAATAATTATACATACATAATTATAAACCCTTCATCCATTCGCACATCAGCCTGCATTTTACCGGATCTAGTTCCTGCATTTTACCGGAGCATGGCCGGCATTTCACCAGACCGCGTGCGCCCGACTTCGTGCGGGCCATATAGACATCAATGGCGCGCGTATTGAGCTGCGCATGTACCGGCAGGTCGGTCTGGTCAATCGGCCCACGTGCCTGCTCATAGTATGCTACCGTGCCGGCATTTTGTTATCTGTGATTATTTATCGGTATCGCTCAAGCTTCGGATATTCTTTCTGATGCATGGATGATGCTTATAATCAATAGTGTTTTTAATTAGAAAAAATTCAATTTTCAGGTGCGGCCAATTTTAAAATCTCACTTTCGAAGGGATGAGTTCTTGGGACGGATCAATGAAATTGTTTATTTCCTGCCATTTTCTAGAACAGAACTTATACAATTAGTAGCTCGAGAACTTGAAGCATGGGCCGTTCGAGCTCGAGAACGTCACGGAATTGAATTGAAATGGGACAGGGAAGTGTTGTCAGCCTTAGCGGATGGATATGATTCACATTATGGTGCTCGTTCGATTAAATACGAAGTGGAAAGGAGAGTCATCAATCAGTTAGCAGCAGCTCATGAACGAGGCCAAATAGGTAAATATTACAAAAAATCAAAAAAACTTCTTGCTTCTTAATGAAAGAAAAACATAATACTTATAATATAGGAAACATTTTATTTGGCAATCTACAGGAAAAGGGTGCTGCGTTCTAGTGAAACCCAAGTGGCACGAAAGCGGCGTCAGCATTTGCCTGTCTGTTCGACCTGCAGGAGTAAATAAATTTGTGGATATTGCAGTGGCAGATAACGTAATTAAGAAAGTCAATGTAAATGGATTTAGGTCAGCGACAAACGTATTTTTCACGCGATAACGTTTGTAGTTAAAGAATTTAGGTATCAAAAAATATCAGGAAGCTAAACGTTCAAAGTACGAAGTTGTCTATATTTTAGAATTTGTTATATAAAATGTATATGCGTGCAAATGACAAGAAAAGAGTGTTTATATGATATATTACCATTACATTTATACATAATTTATTATCTTATGAGAAGTTGTAGGCTCCGGAAGCTACGATCATGGTTCCTTAAAGCTACCAATCCCGACGCAACTGGAACGTGAACGCGATCCACTCCTGCTCCTTTAATCCCAGAAGGTAAGCAAGAGGTGGAAATTTACGGAAGTACTTCGTACAACACTGTTCCTTGTAGTCCTTGTAGTACAACACTGTTCCTTGTAATCTGGATACTTTTTTAGACTTTATTTTATTTTATTATTGGCCCCCGCCTCGTACAGGTACTCATGACCAGGTACTTCGGCACCAAGCACAGTCGCAAACGCCGCAAGTTTTTAGTAGATTTGCTGGTGTTAGTCGTTGTTTTCTGGTTAATCTTGCTTGCGCATTCATCAAATTTCCCCTTATTCTGATACAGGAAGGTTTGCATATACGGGAGAGCCAGTTTTTAGGTATCCGATAACCCGTATACACTTGTGCATTCATCATCATACCCATTAACTACTTATAGTGACCGGACCAGCGATTCTTTATCAAAATAATACGAACGGCGGACGACACACCCAACTTCACACACGCACACGAACATATACGCATGCAAAACAGAAAAATGGTCATAAGTTAAGAAAAACTGATTTAAAATAAAAAATAAAGTGAAACAAAATATAACATGGCATAGCACTCTTCTTTGTCGTATACGCCGTGTACACCTTTATTGCAGAAGCCTTTATCGTTGTTGACGCCCAGAAAACTCCGGACTATGCAGCAGGTGTTAAGCAATATCGCCTTCTGTATGAGATGTACACATTTCCCAGATCCCAGTTCTTCAAAGTGATGGGTGCACCTCACATGAACGTTCCCGGTGGAGCAGATCACGATTGGGTGGATTGTAATTTTCTTCACCCTGCACACTGACACGATCTCCTGCTTAAGTTCCGTGTATTTCTGGATATTCTCAGTGTATCAGAACTGAATGTCGTTATTTAAGGGAACGTTCATGCCAGTAATTCTGATATGTTCATAACGCTTTTTCTGTCAGGACAGTCCTGTCCCAGTAGAGGAGATGATGTTCATTCTCTAATATTCTTACAGGAGAGTATTTGTAATAGGACTTACGCTCCTCTAGCAAGCCAAGATTCAAGGCAACTTGTTGACGAATGATACCAATAGCATCGTTATGTCTGTGAGTGTATTCGTGCGAAGCAAGCAGCGTACAACGTATATCCTCGATTTCTGTTTTAGATTTCCACGGAGGCGGCACTTGTCAGTAACCGCCTCAATACCGAGGATGTGCTTCTGGTAGTTCCTCGTGTTGATTACCCTATTTTGGATCTCTCTTCATAGCGGTCACTGCCGTGCTAAATTTCTGTAGTAGTCACATGGTCTCAGCTTTGTTCTCTCCTAGAGGAACTGACGCAAACCACCCTGTGAGTCAATCCCAGGAGGATAAATCAACTTTGGTTCTTCATGTTCAACGAATCCATCCGGTATGGTCAGTCTTATTAAATTCGTACGAAACATCTAGCATTTTATTAACCTGACCCTCGAAAGTGCAAACCCAATTTTAGTCGACCCTGAAAGTAAAATTTATTGACTGTGCCCTATAGCAAATTTTTGGTAGAGCAAGATTCTTATCGTTAGATACCGATGACCTTACTATTCAATAATGCAAATGGATCTAGGCAAATTTGGTGAAATTTCAATTGACCTGATAGTCCAAATTTTGTGATTCATATCGTTACTAGAGCAAGAATTCTTGTCATATTTGTTACCGATGAGTTTACTATTCAATATTGACCCATATTATGCACTATACCTAATTGTTAGTAGAGCAAGATTCTTGGCATTAGTTAACGATGATCTTACTAATCAATATTATGTATAAATCTAATTAAATTGATTGAAGTTGTGTCGACCCAGAAAGTCCAATTGACTGCGAAGAAAGCTGTAATCTTTTTAACAGAATAAAGTCACATGAGGCCACCAAGTTTCGCACGACCTGTTATTTTTGAATATATTGCTATTGTTTGAAATTTATTATTGTGAATTGCGTTTTGAATCTTTTAATGTGTATTACTGTTTTTTTTTTATATTTTGAAATTTATATTGCCCTTTTTCTTGTCGCACTTCAAAACTGAATTCCGAATATTTTAGTTGTCCTCTGCAATTTTCTCAACCCAAATAAGTTTGTACACCCATTATTTCCAGAATATTACTATTGTCGAACCCCCACATGCTTTTGCAAAAGCAGTTAGCAATCATTGATATAAACCCCTTGTTAATTGTAAATTTACGTTTTTGCAAAATGTGTAAAATTGTAAAAATCTGATTTTGTTCTCTAGGAAGAATTCTGAATTGTTATTTAAACGTATACATCTACTTTGTTTTGGTAGAAGATTGTAAAAAAAAGATAGTATACATTTATATTAAATAAACCAGATTTGCTACATGCTATTTTAATTAACTGTGTTATCATTCACGAGAAAACATACCCTTTTTCAACCTTAACACTACGCCCTCCACCTAATTTTCCTACTTTTGATTTGAGCTAGCGGGAAGACAATGGAAAATTTCTAATTCCGATACATCGTAACTTCAATAATGTAGTTTCTTTGTTGAAATAAGTTTAGAATTGAAGATTTATAATTCTATAGTTTCGGATGCCGTTTGATATTTTGCTCATTTGTCGTTATTTTGTTGTTTCTGACCCAAGAAAGGTCTGACTCCTAGCGTAATTCGTGTCAGATGGTTAAATTCGAGGTAATGGCAGAGGCTCCAGAACGTGGGAATTTTCGGCCCCCACCACTTTCCCATGTGGGAGAAACACATGCAAACGTAGTGTGTCGGTGAGCCGGCTCTGTTACGCGATGCGTCGGCCACCCTCGTGTACAGCCGAAAATGCACGAGCACGAGCACGAGGCACGAGCAAGAAGCCGAGCTCCCCCGAGGCTCGACTTCACTATTCGAGTTCTTTGGCTATTAGAAGGTTTCACTGGATTTTTGTTTTTACAAATTGACACCTTAAAGAAAGGTCTTTAAATACATGATTGTAATGAAGTCTTATGATATTTAACGATTATGTTTTTCAGGAATTCTTATGGAATGTTTTAAACTATCCGATTCTACAGTTTCATTTTTCATAATTTATATTTTATTTTTCAATTGATCTTAAATATTGTAAAATCAAAATAATAATAAATGACAATTATTTTTAATTTATTAAATTAATCAACAGCTTTACTGCATATTAACCTCTGAAACTTACTTTTCTTTTCGTGCTATTTTAGGCTCTAATCACAATTTTGGGGATTTTAAGAGAAAGAGCCAAAAATTTATTAACTTGACCTCACATGCTTTCTTAATATATACAATTCTACAAAAACTTTAATGTCTGAAAATACTTATCTCAACATTACAAAATGTAGTTTTTACAATTTTATTTTAATTGTAAAATAGTTGTAATTGAAAATTAATTGTAAATAATTGTGAAATAAATTAAACGAAATTTATTTGATAAAGAAATATCGCATGATTTCAAAAGGACAAAGCAATTTTTTAAGGTAATCAAAAATATTCATACCATTTATAAATATTCCGAAATGTTATTTGAATATGATACACATTGATATTTATTTTAAAGATTCTTATAAATAGTT
>CAKNWW010184218.1:0-11408 GCA_932074435.1 Andricus kollari
TTATTATTAAAAGAATTTATGGTTTAAAAAAATAAAATTAAGTTTCAACCAATATCTGTGGTTGAAATGCATTATATTATTAACTACAAAATTTACAAACAAACATAGCCATTTTTGAGAAAAAATACGCATTATAATTAATTTAGGTCATTTAAACCATTAAATGTATAAATTATAAAATGTATTGTCTAAGGCAGAACTGATTCACATAGCCTTACGGACGAGTCCGGTGAGTGAGTCCAGGACGAAACATAAAAAATTCAAATTTTATTTTAATTTAAAAAGAAAAAATATATATTTCTTAAAAATGTATTGAATTGAAAAATCTTTACAGTCTTGTTACTTGGGTAAATTAATATCGATATGAAAAATTGAAATAATCTTTAAAATATCATCATTTTTTATAAAAAATACCAATAATTTGTGATAAAAACACTAAAATGTTTTACAATTACCAAACTTCGAAATCTAATAATTTTTTTTTAAATATTAGATTTCCTGTGACAAACGTTAATATAACCTGAAACTGTTCAACAATTTTAAATCTTGTTCTAACTATAATGATTTTGGTTTAAAGATATTAAATTCCGACAAAAACACTATAATCAAACATTCTTAAAATATTCTACATCTTGTTCAAGTTATAATGATTTTTCTTTCCAAATACACATTTTTGTGTGAAATGCCAACGTAATCTAAAATTATTTAGAAATCATGAACCTTTAAAATCTAATAATTTTTGTTTTAAAAAGTGCCAACTGCCGGTAAAAACGAGAACAAAACCTAAAAACGTAAATTGTTGAAAAAATTGTATTCTAATAATTTTTTATCAGGGGGATGGCTCTCCTGTAGAGTAATGTATCATAAGATTTGACCGCGGTCGCATGGTGACGCTGGCAGTACTTTTAGTCCGATAGCACGAAGGAATTTGTGGCCTTCGTGGCCGACAGTTATTTAAATGAATGGGGAAAATACAAATTTGATTTATTTTAATTGTTGAAACACGTTTTTTGCATATATTTATCTCAGGAAAATATTTTGTAGTATTTTTTAAATATCTAATAAATGAATAAGTCTAATCAAAAATAAAGAAAGCATTATTTCTATGATTAAATACGAATACACTTCTCACAGAGTACCAATAATAAATCTACAAAGTGAACATTAAATTTTTAATATTGTAAACTATGATAATAGTAAATTTCAATTGAATCTTATTTTTATGGACATTTATAATGATTATTGGAATTAACGCTTAATTTAACTAAATTATAAAAAAATTTATTTCTTTTTAAAGCTAGAAAATAATTTATTTTGTTTTATTATGAAGCCTCAGTGAGAAATTAACGATTTATACTATAAAAAATAAGAATTATGGAATAAACAGGGTGCACGGTCTTCCCCATTTTTTCTTAGTTTCCACTTTTTTCTTCAAATTTTTTTTTTCCCTATTCTCAACAAAATTCCCCTGCTCTCTTTAAATGTACGATATTTTTAAATACAATATTTGAAGTACGCGAAAAATTCTCTGAAATTAGTAAGTGTACCCATTATTGAATAATAATTAAAGCTGAACGATGAAAAATAAATACTCTTTTAAAAAAATTTTGAAGCTGAAACATTTTAAAGCATGTTGAAAATGTGAAAACTGGAGACAGAAGTTGTTATCCAATATAAAATGGGAACAGTTATAAAATGTATAGTCCGTTTTCAATAAGTATAATAAGGTGAACTTAGTTAAGGTGAACGCTTTTTAGTTGAAATGTACAAAGTTAAATACCTAATTAAAAAATGGAATATTCCAAATTCATCAACTGCAATGTTAAATGTTCTAACTTAAAAAATTTTTAATTTGAGTTAAGCTCACTGAAGAGTAGAGCGCAGTGAAAATGCTAAAATAAATTAAATCGTTTGAGCTGAGGGGGAAAAACTTGTGGGTTGGCATTCGACAAAAGTGCAAAAAAATTGTAATCAGTAAAATTTAACGATTTCAAATTCAAAATATTTCCCATTGGGTCAAAAATTATGACGAAGTTGTTATATTTACAGCTTTTAATAGTGGACAATAACAAAAAATTACGAAATTTAAAAATAAATTTTTTGCTCAATAATAATTTTTTTGGAAGTGTGCAAAAGCATGTTTTTTTATTGAGTCATATGCACACATTGTTAAAAAAGTTGAATACGTCGAACCTAAAATTTATTCAGCTTGAACCAAATAAGCATTTTATCATTTTGCTTTTTCGGAATAAAACTTTTTTCGTGATTTGGGATTTTTTTCGATTTTGGAACGTTATAAACACCACGAAAAAAAATGTTTCTCACGAATAAAAAATAATAACATGTTTCTTTGGTTCAAGTTGAATAAATTTCAGGTTCGAATCAATCCAAAGAAAATGTTTTTGTACATTTTCAAAAAATTCTAAAAAGGGAAATTTTTTTTTAATTTAAAAAATTTTTAATTGTAAATTTTAAAATGAGAACAGAAGGTATTAATCGATTTCAAAATTGTATTTCTTTACTTGTTTTAGATGCCGACGCTTATTTTTTTTTGGTGGAATCAACTCGAAATGTCTTATCAAAGACTCCTTGCTGTCATATTTTTCAAATTGATAGAAGCTTCCCAGTGGGCATCGGTGTATCCTAAAGACGTGCTTATAATGTACCTCTATGTCATGTGACTTGACGTCTTTAAGACATCCTTTGAATCGTTTCATGTCTGAAAGATCCTCAGGACGTCCGCCAAAAAACGTATAGAGGACAACTTTAGGACTTGTATGCCCACTGGGTTTCAATTCTTTAAAGTGAAGCCTATTCATGAAAAATCGTCACAATGTGAATTTGCTTTTTTAAATTGTTTAAATAATTAGCAAACAGCAGCTATTCATAACTTATTGTAAGCGCACATTAATGAGGGTGGATTTATGAACGTGGATTTAAAACAGTTCATCATTTCGAATCGCGAAAAAATGACTTTAGTTGATTATTTTGTTGATAAAATTGTTAAAAAAATTGGTTTTGCTTTGAGCAACTGAATATTATTTTTAGTTATTACGCTGATTTATGACCTGTTTTAATGAATTTAAAAGTATTAAAAGAAATGGTATGACTGAAAAGTTAGACAAAAAAGTTAAAACTTTGTTGTTAAATAAAAAATTTTGTTTGGTCCAGTGCGCCCTTTGCGTTCCATGCAGGAAGTGTGCCGGTTACGGGTTAAAAATTCTAATTTCCGGTGAAAAAAGCACAAATATTTCTCACCTTGCATACGGTTTTCTATGAGATGTAGATTTAATTTTCAAAATTTCATGTTTAAGATATAAAACAACTTGAGTAATTAAATGGTTTTCGACGACAATGTGTCCAATATTTTCGAAATATTTAGATAGGAATTCATTTATATAATTAATTTCCAATGTAAATATATTACGAAAATAATAATGCCTAGGAAAGAAATAAAATAGTTTATATCAAGATTGCCATTAAATACAAAAAATTATTATAAAATAAGAGCGTACTTTTTTATCTCGAAACTAATTATTTTCACACCGTAATTAATATGAATTAAAAAAATGTTTTATGTTTATCTGAAATACTTTTTTTCCATTCAGTGGGAAATCGAATAATTCCAACTTTTTGATTCTCACCCATAAATGATGTATTGCTTGTTCGATACTCTACAAAAGACTCTACTTTTGTCCAAAGTTTACAACTTTCTAAAGTAACTTTTGTGCTTTCAGATACAGTAGAGAATGGCGGTATCATATGGAAGAAAAAGTATGGATAACGCAAGCGCCGGGGCTAGGATTGGTTGAAAAAACGGGAACGTATGAGCGTGGTACTTATTATTACTTTGATGCACAAAATTGGAGGAAGGTAGCTAAGGAGTTCCATTTAGATTATTCAAAATTGGAAAGTAGACCACATCTTCCTCCCTCGTTCCATCCGGCCCAGCCTTGACTACAAGTAAGAATTTAAATATCCAAAATACTCTTCTTCATTTCGCATAAAAAATCAGGAGTAAAATTATAAACCCATTTCTTTATTTTCCTACATCAGTTTTGTTTAACCCACAGTATAAATTACAAAGTACTTTTTATAAGAAAAATTTATAGTTGCCAAAAAGTCGAGAATTTTGTAGTCTCAATAATCCCATTATAATAATTGAATCTAAAATTCTTAACTTTTTGTCAATATAGTTTAGACTTTTAGAGATTATGCAGAATTGTAAAAAAATACTTTATCGTTTTCAGATCTGCCTGCAGACCGTTGTGCTGCCTCTAAGCTGGAAGCAATTCAGCAATTGTATAAATGAACAAATTTAATAATCTTTAATAAAAACAAGAAATTCAATAAGTAATCAATAAAAGTCCTTGCTAAGAACGCCAATCTATTTTCCATATCGTAGGCGACATCCGAGTCTTCGAAGTTCCTTTTGCCTCCTTTTTTATTTTGATTTCTTTTTCCGCAAAAGAACTTTTTTAAATGCACTTTTTTTCAATTAGACTAGAATCAGCTTCTCTGCATTCTGTGCTAGACTAATCACACTGTCAGATGCTTTTATGAATTTGTTTTCTATATAATTGCGACTGTTTGATTCCGTTTCCTCGAGAAAATACCTGTGATTATTACAGTGATTGTTAAGTGTCAATACATTTTGTATGCAAATACTCTCAGTTGAATAAGTTTTCTACCTATAATTCACCATTATTCCAAAACTATTTTCCGTTCGTCGAGGCGAGGGATCTGCCATCCAGTTTATTCTCCACATTACCGCACCGTTGCGAAGATGGAAATTTGCTGTGAAAAGTTGATTTTTAATTTTCATAGACAAATTGATGAAAAAAAAAGTGAAAGAAAATTAACTTTTGACAGACCGACGTTATTTAAAGCGTAGTTTCGTCTTTTCTCTCTGTACAAATACCAAGCGCAAGCTCTCATCAATGGTTCTTTAAAAGCTGCCACTAAATTCTCATCATTTGTCCATAACGAGTTGTTGAATAGTCTTTTCAAATCTAAGAATAAGTCTGTAGATTTGAGGATTTCTTCTAGCCTTTCTTGTTCACAAGCTGTAAATATTTTAGCAGGATCTGCAAAGAGTAGATTTTTTTAGATATCTTTTTTATTTTAAATATAATTGACTAAAAGTCTACCTTGTTTTATTTTTTCGATAACCCACATTCGGAAATTCGGTATTGGCGATAGAGTAGATAATTGATCAATCATCGGAAATTCATTGGTTACTTGTTTGGCGACTTCTTTGATCAAATAGTTACCGAGTTCTATACCCTGTGATAAGGTCGATGATTAAATATTGTAAAGTCAACACAAAGAAATAAAGATTTCGTAAATAAGGATTCCTTCATTTTTACTGTGAGATATGAGTGAGAATTGTTTGAGAGAGTTAAACTTTTTTTTTCAATCTTTATTGTCAATTTGATTTTTTTGCTCAGATTTCATTACCTGAAGACCTTTTTGAGTAGAGGCTATCGAGTAAAATATCGCTGCTTTTATTTTAGATTTGTCTTCTTGAAGAAATGAAAGTGGAACTTCTGTTTTGCCTAGTATTCGCTTTTCTGCGATTTCAATTCCTTTCACGCTATCTGTTTGTAAAGATAATAATTCCAACAAAAAATAAGTACACAATATTTCATGAATTAAAAATGTTGTACTTTAAATAATAAAAATGTTTAATTTGAGGGTTCATAATTAAATTTTTTAAATTTGTCTTTGTCAGCAAATATAATTTTTGTTTTTCTTAATATAAGCGACACCCTTTTTTAATAATCAAGTAACAAAAATATGTAATTTTAAAATTTAACACTGATATTTACCAGGAATGGTATCACACAAAGCAGTGTGTAAAACAACTAATGGTTCTCTAGGCATTGAGGGATGTGTGAATACAAAACATCTTCGATATGGGCCAACCCTTCTTTTTAGATCCGTCCAATTTCTCATCGGATGAATTGCTTCGTAATCAGAAATCTTTCAGATAAAAAAATGAATTTAAATAAATCTTGAATCACATACAAATTCAGTTACTAATATTAATAATAAAGTTTAATTTACGGTTTTCAAATGTACCTTTTGTAAAATATCGCATGAGCTTTGCCAAGTAATTCGCTCTAAATGTAAAAATCCTACTGAAAACCAGACCAAGAGCAAATCTCTAAGTATTATATTCAATTCTTGCAAGACTGTAATTTTATTCGACTCCTTTGTCTCAGATATTAATTGCTGAAAATTTAAATTCGTGAGAAACATAAAAAAAAGTTAAATAAAAATTACACAAGGTAATAATAATACAAACAAGCCTGCCAGCGAGTCATTTTCCACTTTTTTCAAGGATTTTTTTATCTTTTCATAAATTAAACAATTTGAAATTGAAAACTTTATGAAATATTCCAAATTTAAACTTAAGAAGCTTGTCAGCTTCAAATTGAAAGCCCTAATTATAGTTATTTCATTTTCGAGGCATTACTGAATTAAAAATTGAATAATATGTAAATGAAGGCGGTTGAAATTTAGTAATTTTTTTTCAATAAGTTTCAATTTAAAATTTCATAAAGATGAAATTTCAAGTTCCAGAATTTTATACCTATAATTAATTAATTTATGCCTACTAATTATATTATGTACTTTTAAATTTGACGTGTGAATGTAGGAAAATTCCAGAATAAGTGCTCGAAATGATTAATTTTGAAGTGGAACGTTGAAATGTTTATTAGGAAAATAGAAAATATTTTTTAAGAAAGTATATCCTAATACTTTGATGAATTAAAAAAAAGAGCATTCTTTTCCCACTTAATTAGAGTTAGGACATTGTCAGCAGGTCCGCAAAAAAAAATATTTTAGTTGTTGGATAAAACTTGGATTATCTACCAATATATCCGTCCTAAGATCGACTAGGAACTTAATTCCATTTTCCAATCTTCCCATTCGAGTAAATAACCAATGATATGGAGGTGTTAATAAATTTCTTAGTGATCTTTCTCTTGTGATAAGTTGACTCTGATTATTCAGCTAAAATTGAGCAAAGAAATATTAAAAACCTGTCAAGATTTACAAACTAAAATTAGAAAATTAGAGATTATTGAAAATAATATATACCTCAGTACAAGCTAATTTTTGAGACATTTGACAAATTACTGTGTGATCCACAGCATATTCACTGGCCAAAGTGCTAAGCAAATCCTCTCTTTTCATTTTTGGAAGCAGACTATATTTGTAGCAAAGTGATTTTACTTTATCCTGAAAGATGGGGACATTTACAGTTACACACAATTTTTAAAAAGAGATTTTTTGATTATTTGCATTTTAACATACCTCAACAATCCAGTTGCTAATATCGGTGTCTTTGAAGCCGACAATTTCTTTCAGTTCCTCGTTGATTGATAAATTCGAACAAAATCTTATCCCATAAATCATTCTTAACCGAGATTTATCTAGAAAACTGTATTCTTTAGTTAGAAAAGAGGAATAAATTTAAATTAATTGACGAAAATATGTATAATGAACCTAACCTTGAAAAAAGATGCCTTTTGATCATATTTATTCGATAGCTCTTTGATTTTGCTCAGATTACAATAATCTCTTTATGAGAAATACCAACCTCTCTTTTAGTATTTTATGTTTTGTTAAAGAGTTAATGCATTTGATAAAATGATTGAAAACTATATGCCTGTCATTCTTAATTGTTTACATGACGAGTGGAGCGGTACATGCACATGGAGATGGAAAAGGAATCGAATTAAATTAATTATAAATTTGTGATCAATTAAATTCCTTTATATAAAATTTAAGCACTTATTGTTGTCTTTTTTGTAATACATAATTATTATTGATTCAAGTATAGTAAACAATACGCGCAACAACAATAAAACAAGGAAAACAAGTTTATGTCAAAAGAGAGGTTATGTTATTCAAAAATTACAGTGCAGCCAACGGAAAACAAATTTAATTTTGAGCAATTCGTCGTTTAGTTAAAAGCCATTAAAAGTAATTAAAAACGTTTTATTTAAATATTAGCTTGAATTTACGATAATATCACATTTTAACCTGTTGGCTCTTTCAAAGAAAATAATTTATAGTGACATTCGTTTTGAGGTCAAACTGAGAATATTTAAATTATGGCGGGAACTTCAAATAATTATTGAAACCTATTCTGCCGGGAATTATTAACTGTTTTATTTTTTATTTTAATCTAGCAATCATGATTCGCGTGCTATGTGTGTAATACGTTTCTTATTGGTAGTTATATTATCTATATAAATATTTTAGGGTGTCCTCTAAAAACAAAAACCAGTTTCTGGTCATTTCCCGGCTACCAAATATTTTTCTCAGTCATAAAAATTAAAAAATTAAAATGTTCGCATCTGAAAAATGTTAAATTTAAATATTGAATACTTAATTACAAAATCAAAGCATTCAAAGCATTAGAACTCTTCAGAATTTAATGTATTTCAAATTTAACTCTTTTTTGGAACTTAGGGTAATTTTTTCTCATCTGAAAAAAGCTTAGTTTTCTCCTACCCAATATTTTTTGAAGAGTTGAAAAGATTTCAAAGATTTCCAGGGACTTGAAAGGTTTACAAAAAAGATCTAAAGGGATTTAAAGGATTATAAAGAATTCGAATAATGATTCCACGGGACTTCAGAGAATGTCAAAGATTTCAACGAATTTTTATTGGATTACAAGTGATTTTTGACGGATTTCCATTTATACAAAAAATTTCTAAACATTTTATAATATTTCTATGAATTGCAAAGAATTTCATAAGAATTAAGGGTGAGGGATTCCATAGGATTTCAAAAGATTGCAAAGGATTTAAAAAGTTTGAGGGTATTTTAAAAGAATCCAAGGAATTTTTAAGAGATTTCAATAATAAGGGTTTCGAGGATTTCAGTAATCAAGGAAAATGTTCAGATTACAAGTGATTTCACGGGATTTCAACGGATTTGATCATTTTATACCATTAAGCCATTTCATTCGGCGAGGAAGGATTTTAATAAATTTCAAAGAGTTTATCCACAAGAATTGAGGGACTTGAAATTATGTGAAAATTTTCAAATATTTCAAGGGATTTCAAATTATATCCCAAATTTTCAAAAGATTTGAAATCATTTAGGGCATTTTAAAGGATTTCAAGAAATTTTCAAGAGGTTAAATTGATTTTTTTTTGTTAAGAAAAAAAATTGCGTGCGAGCTTAAAATATTTCGGAAGATTTTAAAGGATTTTATAGGACCTATAGAGTTTAAGTATATTTTAAAAGATTCCAATGGATTTTATAAAATTTAGATGGATTTCAAAATTTTTTTCGTAATATTTGAGGGATTTCAAAGGATTTCAAGGATTTGAAGAGATTTTCAAATATTTCAAGGTATTTTCAAAGATTTTAAAAAAGTTGATAGCTTTTATGATATTTTAAAAGATTTCAAGAAATTTGCAATAGATTTCAAGAATTTGAAGGGATTTCCAAGAATTTCAAATATTTTAGGTTATTTTAAAAGAGCCCAAGAAATGTTCAAGAGCTTAACGAAATTGGAAGGTATTTCAAAATATTTCAAAGTATTTGAAATATTTTGAAGGATTCCAAGGATTCCAATTCATTTTCCAGGATTTCATAGAACTTCAAATATTTCAAGGCATTTCAAGGAAAATCGTCAGATTTCATGCAATTTTATGGAATTTCAACGGATTTGATTATATTTTAATGAATTTTAAAGAATTTATTCACAAGAATTGAGGGATTTCAAAGATTAAAAAAATTTCAAATATTTTAAGGGATTTCAAATGATTTCCAATAATTTGAAAGGATTTGAAATTATTTAGGATTTTTTAAAGGGTTCAAATGAATTTTAAAGAGATTAAAAAAATTTGAAGGAATTTTTAAGGATTTTTAATGATGTTAAGGGATTTAAGAAATTGCATGCAAGTTTAAAGAATTTCAGAAGATTTTGAAGGATTCTATAGGACCTATAGGATTTAAGTATATTTTTAAAGATTCTAAGGGATTGTATAATATTTTAATGGGCTTCAAAGAATTTTTCATAAGATTTGAGGGATTTCAAAGGATTCAAAAGATTCCAAGAAATTTTTAATAGATTTCAAGAATTTTAAGGGATTCCCAAGGATTTTCAAGATTTTAGGTTATTTTAAAAGAGTCCAAGGAATTTTCAAGATCTTACAAAAATTGCAAGATATTTCAAAGTATTTGAAGATTTGGGAGAATTTAATAGGACCTTTAGGGTATTTTAAATGATTCCATTTAATGGATTTTATAACATTTTGTAGACCTTCAATGATTTTGAGAGATTTTAAAAGCTTTTAAGGTATTTAAATAAATTTTACCGGATTTTAAGAAATTTCATAAGATTATATGGAATTCCTCAGGGGTTTAAATGGAATTTATTGGATTTCAATGGATTGTAAAGATTTGAAATGATTTACAAACATTTCAAAGGGTATAAAAAGGAATTTCATGAGATTTAAGGAATTTTAATAAGATTTCCAAGTTTTTAGCTTTTAATTTTAAGGAAAGTATTTTTGTGATTGATATTGAGAGAGTCATAAAAAGTCACCAAAACCTGCCAAATGCTTATTTTAACGTAGTGAGATTTAAAAATGAAAACCTCCAAAACGGATCAAGTTCGAATGTAATGCGCGTAAAAATGTATTAATTATAAAAAAACGTCAAGAACTGTACATTTTAAATTATTTGTATCTGGTTAAAAACCACTAAAATAACAAACCCTACAGTAACAAATTTGTACGCTCCTGATTGAGCATTCAAAAATTAACAAACTTCAAAACAAATATTTGCGAATTTAAACTTTGGAAGATTAACCACTTTAGTTTCAAGGCCTCAAAAATTAAACTATTTTAGGATTGCACTCTAGAAATGAGATTTTACAAAAAAAATCACTGTAATTTTTGTGAACCTTTAAAGTTCTAAAAACGTTAAATATTATATAATTTATAATTGAAAACTTTCAAAAATAATAAATGCAAAATTTCAAACTTGAAGCATTAAAAATTAAATAATTCCAAACGTTTTATAAAAATTGAAGATCTCTTGAGTTAGGACCGTGAAACTAAGTTGTTAAAAATTAATAATCCAAATTGTGCATCAGGCTTTATACAATGCATGATTTTAATCTAAAGTGAAATATTAATTAATTCAAAATAAATTTAAAGCATTTATATTCACGCGGTACAACTTCGTTTTGCTTCAAGTCAAAAATAATGTCAAACTGATGTTTGCTGTAATAAACTTGTAAAGTGAAAGGACAGAAAACCCCGAAAAAACCTAAAGAAAAAAAAACACGCGAAAAGCGAGAAAAACGTAGGAGCTTCAATATGGACAAAGTGAATTAATTAATTTGAAGATTATTATAAATATAATTT
>CAKNWW010184250.1:0-10110 GCA_932074435.1 Andricus kollari
TACAAAAGTCTGGGATCTCCTGGGATCATAACTATTTTTATACTTATTTTCAGAATATTAAATTCACACGCTTGCTTGAAACGTACACATTCAAAAGTCTTTTAAACACAGACTGTAAGAAGTTAAAAAAAAAATTTGATACAAAAGTAATCTAAGTATATTTAACATTGTTCTCCATCAAACCGTTTAAAAATCGGCAGCCTGAAATAGAAAATATTTGACTTCGCGCGAGTCGAATATTCCGATTCACGAAATCGTTGCGCACCTCACTCAAAAAATATTAGGTTTGGACTGTCGCTAGTTGCACAGTTTAAAGGCTAGAAGCCGGTCCTTCTACAATAAAGTGTAGAAATACCTATTGTATGAAATGTAATACATAAAAATTGTAAATTTGAAGATTCATTTTTGGGGTTTTGCCGATTTTTTATGTAATCCAGCCCACTGTGCACTCAAACTTGCGACAAAAGTGGGCCGCATGCGCAGCAGATTTTTTTAATGTTTTCCATTTAACTTTCATGGTGAATTTCAGGCAGGTATTGGAACTCCTAAATAACATTCCAGTGAAAACTTTGTAGGCAATTCATCCCATCCACCTTTATAAAGTGGGTGGGAAGGAGGTTGGAACCTCAGCATTTCAAAATTTGAAAAATAAATCTCTTGATGAAATCAGTCTCTCAATATTAATATTTAAAAAAATAATAGAAAAACTAACAATAGTCGCAACGGGACACAATTTAATCCCTGTACATATATAGTATTCTATGAGCTGCCACATTATGATAAATATGTAATTTTTTAAAGGTTGAAACGTTCCTGATTTAAATTCTGTATTATTTATTAAAGGCGTATCATACATTATGATGTCAAAAATTACCGTTTGTTCCGTGCTTTCCTTCTACACTCATTAAAAATTAATCAAATGAAAATATCGTGTTAAATTTTGTTTCAAAATAGATAATATTATTAAGCACCGCTGTCTTCCCATTTAAGGCCTCTATATTTTTGTTGAATATACTTTTTTGAATATTTATTATGCTCAACCGGAAGCTGATGTGTTAGAAGTAAAAATATAATAGCGAGTGGTACTCATATAAACAAGGCGAACCATGTTTGTACAACTTGTGAATCGATTTCGACATTTTTAAAGTTAGAACTTCGACAAACCGCTTTTCAAAAAAAAGTATTGAAAGTTGGCAACTGACATGAACGCACGTATTATACTTTTTCTTCGTGCACGAAATATATCCATATCCGTTTGCTTTCGGGTAATAAGTATAGTGCCAATAAATTCAGTATAGATTCTAATATCATACGTCACTCAAGCCTGTAAATAGTAATTTTGACTCTGACCTAGAAACGCGCGAATATCTCCTAAACTAGAACCGGCCATAAGGGCCCGTTTCAAACGCACATATGATCAAAACATGTACCACACACAATTTTTTTCAGCCTTAGTATTAACATTTTTTATTAAAATTAAATGCAAAAGAATTCATTTGTAATTTCAATTCAGCTCTCTCGCTATTTCTATTAATTGTCAAAACATTGTCTCATAAATTTATAAATACATAAGTATTTACATGTACTCACAAATGAATACTATTACCTACTAATTTACGAAGAGTCTACCTGTACTGCAGAAATCTACCCTACTAAAAAAAAGTCAGGAATCGTCATAAATGGTCAGAAGTTCTGACGATTCCTGAACATCCTGACTATTCCTGACGAGTCTGACTATTTCTGAAGATATGCTAATTCACATCCTATCAGGTAGCTCATCGGCTAGGACTGCACGTAGGCCAACCCAAAAGGATTAAAAATTGAAAATAATTTTTTTTGTAATGTTGCATATACAGATTAAAAAGTTAGAAATTCAGAATCTACAAGTTTCAACGATTTCAGATACCTAAAAATTTTCCTATAAAATTGAATATTAGGATAAATATAATGTATCTTGTAAAAAGAAAGAGATACGTCAATTTTCAGATTCACTTTCAGAGTCATTTAATATATAAATATTAATAATTAAATATAAGTAAACAGAGAATATGCATAAATAATATAAATAACCTGGGAAATATAGAAGGGAGTATGTTTTATGGCTTTCTATTCTTGGACCCCTAATAAATGGATTATCCTTCGAACCCAAGCTCTGACGAGTTCTGAACATTTCTCACGAATTCTGACTTTTCCTGACGGCTTCTGTCGAGAAACGTAACAAAAGTCTTCAGAAATGGTCAGAAGTCCTGACTTTTTTTCTGACGATTCCTGACTTTTTTTCCGCAATTTCGGAGCAAATGGCAACTTCCCCTTTTTCCTGGAATTTGTACCGAAGAAATTCAGCTATTTGAACCGAAATTTTAGTATACGTAGTCACGGCCATTAGCTTAAGTTAAACGCTTTTTTTACAATTTAATGATTTTACAACTAAGCTATCACGAAGTACTACAAGGAGACCGCACGCCATATATTTATCCTGGCTCCAGTTCGCGATCGCCTGACCTCGAATTTTCTCCATAGCGAGATTTATTTCCAGACGATAGCGCCCCTTCAGAGAAAGTTTGTAACTAAATTGTCGTCTGCTACTATAGAAATTGTAATTCCTCAATTTGCCACATGTAGCTCTCTCCTCTGGGAATAAATGAAAATCCGAGGACACGCGATCGCGCTTGTATGCTGTTTTCCATCACCGCCGCCACAGACGTGCGGTGTCTCCTTGTAGTACCGAGGGCATATCAAACAACAAGATTGCGGACGATATCGTTGTAAGAACGATATCGTTCGCACACTAGTTTTTTGGTATGCCCTCGGTGGCCCTCAAGGCTCGCAGCCCATGGGAAACCTCCCAAATTCCAGTTGGCCAGTCCGGGCCTGTTTAAAACAGCCACATTTTTTAAGCTTGTACACTTGAAGCATGTAAAATTTCTCGAAAAAACTTTCAGCAGTGTACTTTTGCACTAAATTTTCTAGAGAACATTGACGATTAGAGATTAGGTTTATAGTACTCAACAATTTCACTATTTTTCGAAGTTCAAAAATGTGATGCGTTCACTTCTACAAACTCATAATATATCTTTATATTCACGATATTCAGCCACACTCAAAACTTTCATAAATATTTAGTCAAATGTTAAAGATTTTGATGTCTTATGGACATCTGACCATGATAGGCTGGCAGGAGACTTCTTTCATGGCGTCAGACAATGTGTGTCGCATGTGGCGCGCAGCATTCAGGCGGCAATTCAAGAAATGCGTGTAGTTTTAATTTTGAAATACTTAACATTTTTAGAAATAAGGAAATCTCACATTTTCTAACTGACCTACTATTTTTCCACAAAAATATTCTTAGGCATAAAGTTGAAAAAATCCTATATTTTTTGAAACATTTAAAATTATTTTAATAAATTTGAACATTCAAAAAAGATCAGAAGGTTTATTTTCAGAAGCATATAAATTCAGTGAAAGATACTGTAAAGTAAAGAAATTAATTTTTATTATTTTCTAAGGCCTTGTTACAATATGTGAAACTTTGCAAGCAAAAGGGAATGAAATTTTCGATCTTGACATTTTTCTTAAACACTTTTTTAAAAACTCATATTAAGTTGTCTTATGATACAAAATAACGTTTAAAAATTTCTTTGAGCACGCGAAGAAGTATTAGAAATTTTTTTTTGCATTTTTCTAAAAACAATACATTTCTGTTTCCTGCTCTTAAATCTTGCAAAAAATTAACAGATAAATGTAGAAAAAATGATAAACAACTTTGGTAGGTTATTATTGATCATATCTTTACACCATTTCTTAAAATGCATTTTATAATACAACTTAAAATAAACTCCAAAAACAAAATATAAAGTATATTTATTTCTAATCTAAGTACAATATATTTCAATTTAACATTAATTACTTAATTAATATCCTAATAGATTTTCCTTACTTATTAAAAGCTTGAAATTGCCCTCTAGAGCCTGATAGGACCCCTATCAGTTTGTTCTAGATTAGAATTTCTGGTCAAGGACCCATCAGAACCCAACATCAAATAGGGAAAGGTAGGGAAATTTCGGCACGGGAGAAATTTCTTAAGCAACACGTCCAGACTTTTATTCTGTATTTATTTAAACTAAGTACTGGAGCACTCTCCGAGGGCGTAAGTTTCCCAATTTACTCTCTCATGAAAAAAATGCTTTCAAGTAAATTTCGACAATTTTTAAATATTTTTACAACTTATTTCACTAAATTGATCTACAGAACTTAAATAGACAACAGTTTAGTACGATAGATACTTCACATTCACATCCATAAGAACTACAAACAATTTCTAACTTCAAAACAGTGTTCATATTCCCCAACACTGAGCTTTTTTTTTTTTATTTTTAATATTATGACTTTTGATTTGGACCTTTTTCCAACTCGACAGAGAATGATTTTCCTAATTACCTTGATTTTGCCTGATGAGGGTAACCCTACGTCAACGAAAGGTAGCATATAAATAATTATGTTGAATAAAAGTCTGTAGGTGTCGCTTGAGGATTAGAAAAATATCACTATCTTCCTAATCCTCAAAACAAATGTATTCATTATTCCCGGACGTGAAGATGCTTGGATTCTAACATCTCTCCATAATTTATATTAACATTTATATTATTCTATCACGGAAGAATGGAATAATATATAAAACAGTTTTAATAATATATGTGGCGAAAACATACGAACAGGGGAAAAATAAATATACAATGAAGGCCCGTAATCACAGTAAAAAAAAGGATCATTTTTGTTGCAGATCATTTTGCTCCAACGATCATTTGACTCCCGAGATCATAATGATCTGTCTATTCGAATCATTTTGATCTGCTTTTAGAGTCATTTGTCAGACTGAACAAAATGGCCGCCAATTTTTGGGCGGCGATGTCACAACGTCATAACCTAAAAGTTTTATCTAGCCCCATGCAAGTGATAACTACACTTAACAGGTGATATACTCTAATATCATATTTTGTTAATATTTTTACTTTTCAAGTACACTGCACGATCAGAAACCATAAAAAGCTCGCATATGAGCTTCAGTACTCCAAGAACGTCAGCCATCTTGGTTTGATTTGATACATGATCCCGAATCAGATCATTGTGATCTCAAAAGTCGATCATTCAATGCGGCCGATCAAAATGCTCTTAATTTCGGTATCATTTTTGTTGCATATCATAATGATGTTGATTTCGGTATCATGTTGAACAATTTTTTTTACTGTGATAACAAAATTTCGATTGAGCCCATTAAAATCTGATATTAAAATATATAAAGACATAAAAATTATTTAGATTTTTGTTTTTAGTCAAAAACCAATGTATTCATATGACTTCGATTCACAAAGCGAAATTTCGATATATTTTTCCTAATTGACTTGCTTAATATGACTATTTGTGCCTTTGTGATAAGTGTGACGAATCGCGTTTCGAAGAAGTTCGCCTACATGGTAAAACGTAGCTTCTCCTTCGACCAATCGACGAATATCTTGTAAACGATTACTATTTATTTTAACCGGTTTTAACTCATTGTCAAGTATTGCACGAATATAACCAACACCGTCAAGTGTCCCAAAGATATATCCATCCTCTGCTGCTAACAAAGGAATGTTTGGGTCTATTGTGTAATGTTTACCATTTGCTAGTATCGTTACAAGACCAACACTAGGAAGACGCACATGTGCTAATCTGATCATTCCAAGATGCCCATTAGGAGATTCGGTCGAATGTCCTAACTCTGTAAGAAGAGATCGAAGCGGCTAGATTAAAATATTAATTAGAACGACTAATATCGCATATGAGTAATTTCATGTCAAATCATCTTAAGAATTTAATCTTTTGTTCGTAATTTTGATGAAAATTCTAGCATCCGAACTTCAGAGTTCAGACTCTCGCTCGGCACACCATGTCAAGGCCTACGTTTCGAATTATTTCTCGAAAACGATTCCATTTTTATATTTACAGTGCTTTAAGAGGACATTGTAAGCTATCTTAAAAAAAAAATTACAGAAAATCAAAAATATATTTTTTTCAAAAAATCAGTCTAAGAATTTGTTTTTGAAAAACCCAAATGTTATGCAAATTTTTGTTTAAAAGAATATTTCCTCAAAACTTCGCCATATTATGAATAACTGTTATAGAATACATCTTAATATAATTAAAATCGCCTTTTTTTTTTTAAAAAAAATTAATTCAGGGTTTCTTTCAATACCCAAGAAAACGGATACTAGCATTTTTACCCGAATTACTAACAGTAAATGAAATCCTTCAGTTGATTTGACATGGATTCGACAAGTTTATATGGAAAAATGTTTCTCATTTGGTCATTTTAGCGTCTTGTAATTCTTTTAATATCAATAGATAAAATTATCTCTGCTGCAGCTTCTAGCGAAGTTCCGAAGCTCTAAAAGAGGATAGTGATATTTTCTTTAAGACCCTTGGATATGAAAATGCCCTTTTTCCTTTTTTAGAAATTTAATGTCTTTCATTCTGTCTGAGCAAAACCATCTGTTGTGGCGACTTGTGACGTTACCTCGCATTT
Organism: Andricus kollari; assembly: GCA_932074435.1. NCBI lineage: Eukaryota > Metazoa > Arthropoda > Insecta > Hymenoptera > Cynipidae > Andricus > Andricus kollari. Next base: position 6,563 of record CAKNWW010184250.1, read on the forward strand.
AATTTATATTCAAGAGTCACAAGTCACCGAAGTAGATGATATCCACACAAGGCCCAAAAATTATACCCCCTCCCCTTCGGAAAATATTTGTCCCAATCTAAACATGATCGAAATATGTTTTAACCCGTGTACATTTGTCAAATTTCATGAGATTACGAACCACTTTTTGTAATGTCCAGCTTTTTTCTGACCAAATTATCGTTCTCCATAGTTAGCAGTAACTTTTAGTTTCGCTCCCGCTAGACGAGCTCATAATTTCCGACGGTAGTGTACTTTCAAAATCTATATTTTTTAAGCTCTATTAAAAAAGAGTCAATTTATTTAAGATAGATTTCAGTAAATCCAAAATAATTTCACTAGAATCAAGAGAAACTTAAAATTTGAAATTGAAATTAAAGATTTAAAATAAAAGGTATTTAGTTCCAGAGAAATAATTAAATTCGCGATAAATTAACCGATTTCAAGGGAATTCTGCGGAACTCACAGTAAATGCAAAATACTTCAACGGGATATAAAGTGAAAATTTCTTTGTTCACTTAAAAAAACATTCAAAATAAAAACAAAGTGAAAATAAAGAAAAAGAAATGAACACGGAAGGCAACTATTAAATGTCCTTCCTCCTTGTTCATTCAAGATTCAATTTCTCTGCAATCAATAAAAGTTTAGACATTTTTTGGAAATTATAAATTCATATTATTATAATAATTATGCAATTAAAAGAATTATTTTAATTTATAAAATTAACTTTTTCGCATTTTATAGAACAAAGTAATAGGTGTATCTTTATTTGTACATTCAAAGATGTACTTACGTTAATGGATATGATATTATAAGATATTTTATTGTTGCACTTACCAGCAAAAGTAAGGAAAACAGTAAAGTTTAAGAGCAAGGTAACAACGAACTTCATTTTCTCTAATTCTTCAAATAAGAGAAGACTGGTAAATTGAGAATTTTTGGACCAACTCAATATTCTAATTTTTTATTAGAGTATAATTATATATTAGTCATAATCTCATTTTTCCTTTTAAGCTAGTTCATATATTGTGAGGAAGTTCTGCTGCAATATATGTGTTTCAGAAACTAGATTTTGTACAGATTTATGATCTATGTATATTGATATCTTCTTAAAGAACTTAAATAAGACTGGCTACGTATTAAAATTCATTTACTGCCGCACCATACTGATTGTTAAAGTCAACATATGAGATATAAGATTCTGGTTGGCAATATGCATAATAAATTAATTTAGATGACGCACCAACCACGTCAGTTATACATCCGTGCAAAAGAAGATAGCGGGGTTGGCGGTATTTTATACTTTGAACGATTTAGTTTTCTGGACAAGTTAGGATATAATAAATTTCCCACATGACCCCCCTAAATTTTGGATATATTTGAAAATTATATCATGAACATACTTTAATATTCTATGTATTATCATAGTCTCAATGTAGGACAATTCGTAGTTCGATCCCTAGATTATTATTTAGCCAATAATGCGATAGTCAAATTAAAATTACAAGAAAATCACAGTCAATAAAAATCGAAAGTCGATTGTAGAAAATAATTCAAACGCATCTATCTTTATCACTCGAAGAAAACCTGAACTTATGCAAGATTAACACTTTGAAAGCTTGTCTCAGTTTTTGATTATTGTGGGAAAGGAAATGCAAGAATTTTATTTTCTTCTTGGATACTTCCAACCATTCGTACAAACAATTTGCAAAGAACATATATAACATTCGGAATTTCATCATTTGATTCTGCCAGTGGTAAACTTCACTGGTTACTTTTATAATTTCGGAAACATTGTAAACAACATTAGGTTTAAATTTTGCGATAAATCTACCCCTATCAAAGGAAAATGATAAATTTTACGAGAAAATAAATCTTTGGAATTTTTTATTTGTTAAAATCGGTTTGTTTTGTTTTAAACCACGTAAATATATTTTTTACACAAACAGAATTATTTGGCTGATAGATTAGACCAAATTTGTCGCAAATGAATAATGTTTGTCGTAAACAGATTTTTTTGAGACAAATGAATATCCGCCTAGCCTTAAATTCAACAGAAAATTCCGCTTATGTCAAGAGACATCCTTTCGACACAAGAGGATATTTCTCTGAGTGGCATTACAATGAAATAAAAGTGACAAATTATATGTATCACCAAACATATTCTCTATATGATCATTGATTTTACCTTCTCTTGAAGAGTCAAATGATTTTTCAACGAGCACATTTTCAAAACAAGGATCATCAAAAAATTTGTCATCAACATTAGTAGATTGAAGAAAATAATTATCATTATATTCCTTTACTCGATTGTTTATGTCATGCGATCGATAAGAGATAGCCATTGAGACTCGATTCATATTAATATTTTTACTTCCTACTTCTGCATTTTCTTCGCAGTCAACTCTTTTAAATTCTTTTATTAAGTTCTGAGAGCAATTACTAGTATGGGATTTAAAACATGGCAAAATTCATTTTAGTTTTGTTAAGAAGAGTGATTAAAAAACGAGGCTTTATATCTTCAAAAGATGTCACGACCCTTTCAGACGAGGCTCAAGTGACAAAAAGCAGCACTTCCAAAATTTATTCACCATCTATCGAAATAATATGATTTTGATAATTTATTACAGCTTAATTGTCTAAAATCCAGTCATGACCGATAATAATAGATGGGGATAAATACGGGATTACTAAAAAATACGTTGAAAATAACTAATCTTTTATGCGAATATCAATCAGAATTCAGCGCGATGTGCTGATTGACTCTTTTGCCATTTTCGTTTGCAAAATAACATTTGAAACCGGGAATTCCATGCTTTTATCATGTATTAGCAGATAATTACATAAATATAAAAAAAGATATGAAATTCCATTAACAATATAAAAATTTGTAAAAAATGAGACATTAAAAAGATTGATAATAACTTGGGCACACTACGAATTTTTCATATTTACAAATGGTACATTGTGATCTACTCGTATGTCATATATTAGAATATCCGTCAGGTCACAATTTAAATAAAAAAGACAATGGTGTAATGCATTAAAGACGCGATGAGCATCATCTCCTGCAATGGTGTCTCCTCTCGAATTATTTCAGTCTCATATGTTTGACTTTTTATCGCAATTCGCAAGAGCTGGAGCTCTTTTATCAATTTTGAACAAATAATCTCATTAACATTCATCTAACTAATCACCTTATCGATATTGTCCATTTTATAAACTACAAACAATTATTTACTCTACAATTATAAAAAACCTCCTTTATTCAAATTAAACCAAATTAAGTTCAAAGAAGATTTTTTTTATTGGCATTAGGGTCGATAACGCTGATTTTTTTGTGGAATTTGGAATGGAAGCTTCTAATGTGTCCCCTGAGGGTTTACATTGATCTTGTATCTCTTCCCTATTGGTGGTTCCCTTGGTGGTTCCCAACCACCAAGAGCAGCAGCTTTAAGTACTTAGAGAACCTTTTTCTCTAGAGGTACCGGTCCCACGACTCTCCGGAGGTGAACAACTCCCTTGCTTGG
>CAKNWW010184274.1:0-15031 GCA_932074435.1 Andricus kollari
GCCCCGCTGATTTTACTTTTGCCCCGCTAATTTTACTTTTGCCCCGCAAAAATATTTTGCGGGAAAAATATGCTACTTTCGCCCCGCTTATCAGGGGCAAAAGGTGGGTTTTTCGGTCGGGTGTGGAATAAAATAGATTTTCACAAGACAATCCAGAAACTTTTGGCTTCTACTCAGCGCCATATTAGATCGTATTAACAGCGTCACATTAGCGGACAAGATGGTCCATCCTGGCGTCAAATAGTTCTCCGATAATTTTTTACACGGGGGTAACTGAACTCACTAGAAACGCGGAAAAAAACGTACAAACGCAAAATAAACGTGAAATCCATCCTAAAACTGATGGCCTCCGCTATCAACAGAATTCAACCCCCGATATAAGAACCCCCGGTTTAAGATATTCCTAAACCTGATGGCCTCCGCAGTTTCGTGATGAGAGGAGTTGCGGGGCCGAAGGAAGGCGGTGCTCAGTCAAGCGTGACAAGCAGCTCGAGGGCCGCACTCTCAGGGCGTTAGTTGCATCAGATTGCGTCATGCATCCAAATCCAACAGAAATAATTCACGCAGCCCTGCCGATTTGCGTTTGGATTACCCCGATTCAGGATCAAGGCTACTGCAAGCCATACCCGAAACCGTTTATATATCGGTAGTTGAGTGTATATATAATTTCAGTTATTAACTTTTTATAAATTGTTTTCAGGTTGAACTTTTGTGTTCCATTTTCTCGATCCTGGCTTTAATTACAAGCACCAAAGCAGGAACGCAGCTTTTGCCAGAATTATCTTATACCCTCAATGTCCAAAATTTAAATTGGCCTGCACCCTCGACAAAGGAAATTTATGAAACGAGTGGACGTTATATTCCCAGAAATATCATAGTAACAAGGACTCAAATTTACAAGGACCAAGCTATAGTAGCAATGCCTCGTTATAAATCAGGAATTCCTTTTACACTTGGTCTTGTCTCGTTGAGGACTAAAGGATGCGGGAGCAAAATTGATCCTTTTCCCTACTGGAAAGTGCATGAGGAAGAAAATTGTAATTCACTTCAAAGTGCAGTTGATATCGTTCTAGATGCGCACGAAATTCTCTGGGTTTTGGATGTGGGAGTAATCAACACTTTGGAACAACCAATTCGCAAATGTTCTCCAAAAGTCGTCGCCATTGATGTTAAAACTGGAAAAGTTAGTATTTTCAGATATAATCTTTTTTCAACTTATTGTCAGGGTAAGCAGTAGAGTGGTTCAACATTTTTTTCTTGGAATTTTCATGCTCTCATCCCCCAAAATTATTCGAATCCAGAAAAAATACACATTTTTTGCAAACAATTTATATTTAGAGGTGGCGCCAAAAGCAACGGTTGGCAACACGAGTTGGGGGGGGGTGGAAGTAACGTTACGAACTTGGATAACATTTAGTAAGTTTCCTGATGATAAATTTGAACAAAGTTTGCGAATTTTGATAAAGATGGTCCTGCAATGGTACAGTTCAATAATAACTTGATAAGTTTGAAAATCACTTTCATGTTTCAGACTTCACACTCTTTCATCTATTTCCCTATTTTCCTGCTTTTTTAAGATTTCTTCTTCTTTTTCCCCTGTTTTTAAGAAATTTCTTCTTTTCACCTTTTTTCTCGTTTTTTCGCTTAAATGTGAATTGAATGAATAGATCCCAATAAGAAAAGTCAACTTTTTTTGTTTGAAAGGTCTACTATTATATTTTTGGTCAGGATCTTATCTCGTTTCGATAAAACCTTTACTATTTGGTTGAAAATTTAATTATTTTGATAAAAATGCATCTACTTTGTTGGCAACTCATTTTTTTATGTCAAAAACTTGGTTGAACTACTTATTTGTTAATAATTCATTTCTTTGAAGATTCATCTCTTTGGTTTGAAATTTAATTATTCCATTTTTAAAAAATGACTCTTCTTGGCTAAAAAATCATCATTTTAGTTGAAAAATCATCTCTTTGGTAGAAAATTTAACTTTCTTTTTTAATTCTTATTTTTTGGTTGAGAATTAATTTTGTAACTAAAAAAGTACCTATTCTATTTCTGGTTGAAAAGTTATATACTTTTTTGTTGTCAATTTATTTTTTTTATTGTTGAAAATTCAGTTTCTTATCTGAAAATGTAACTATTCTCATTAGGATTTATCAATTGGCACAAAGGTTTTGTTTATCAATTTTTAGTTATCTGAACAAATTCATCTGTTTGAAAAATGTTTTTTCCAAAAATTCGTCAAACTGTGAGTTTATTATCGTTGAGTGATATACATTTATTTTCAAACGTTTTCCAATTCCTTAAACAATAAATTATTATTTATTTGGAACTAATAATCAAGGTCATATATAAATTTATTTCATATTTGCATCTTACCTTCATTATTTAACAAAACCATATTTTTTTCAAAAAATTTAGTTTGTTTGCACAATTCTAATGTGTTTAAACAATTAATTAATTCTTAGACCAATTGAGAAATATAAAAGAAATATTTTTTTCAACAATTAGAAGTTTTAATATTGATAGAAGAAAAGAAAAATTTACAAATGTAGTGGACAAAAAATTGTTCAATCAAATTAAATTTGGTTGAAAATGAATAATCATTTATTATTTAAATCATTAGAAAATATTCAAAAATAAATTTATGTCACTTAACGATAATAAACTGCCGGTTCGACGAATTTTTGGAGAAAAAAAAATTTTATAAACAAATTCCATTTCTTCAAATAATTAAAAATGAATTACACGATGTTGATAAATATTCCACTAGACCAATAGAAATAATTTTTAGTAAAAAAAAAGAGAATAAAGTGCTCAAAAGGTCGATTTCATGAAGAATTGACATTTTTGGTTTCAAGGGTAGTTTTCAAGGCACCGTGGGGGTGTGTTGAGGGTGCCAAACCCATATGGCTAATGCATAAAAATTCTTCGTTGGATAATTCTTAACAAGCCTCTATACTTTCCCGTAATATTTTCCCAAACCCTAAACAATTATTCCAAATACTCTGAAAAGTGTTTTTGCCCCATGCAATTTACATGAGAAACTTCAAAAGTCAAAGCCGGCATCTGTTCAAATCAAAATTTAAAAAAAAAATAGGAAATTTCTTTTTTAAGATTCAGAATCAAATGGGGGGGATTGTTGCCATCTATAAAAAAAAGTGTTTTCGGGCAACCCTAATGTTGGCCCTCCATAGTTTACCAATGTAGGGCCATCGCAGTAAAGGGGCAAACCATGCTCAGGCCCTGGAGAGGGCCAACTGAAAATTTTAATACGGGACATTCGTATTTGAAAATTTTATAGTTTAAGGCTGCTGAATTTGAAAGATTCAATCTGAAACAACTGAATACCAAAATTCTATTAACAAAATTCTCTCTTTTCTTACAGATAATAAAAATCGTCGATTTAAGCAATTTAGTGAGTTCAATATCCCGCCTTCAATATTTAGTCATGGATTATGCCGTTGATGGAGTTTATTTGTACATCTCAGATGCAGCAACTGGAGCAATAATTGTTTTTGATGTGGCATCCAATCGGGGCTTCCGGGTCGTTTTGCCTGAGTTTGTCACTTCCGGAAGTGAAAGAAGAGACGTCCTCTATTTATTATTTGTAAGAAGTAGTGGGACTTCATTTATATATTTTACCTATCTGGGTTCCAATAAGCTTTTCAGTATCAAAGCTTCTCATCTGAGGAATGGATCTGCCGAGGGATTAGTCGATGAAATTGGAAATAAGATTAATAAAATTGTTATGCTTGGAACTGATAACAGTTCTGCAATATTCTTCAGAAATAAAGGTTGGTCATAAAACATTATTAAATTTTGTATTCAATTCAACAATTGAAGTTTAAAATTTTTCCCAATATTGTAATTTGAATTACCTTTTTTTAAACAAGATTTTATTTTCTTCAAGGCCCATTAAAAGAAATTCAAAATTTTTCATAAAAATATTATAAGGTCGAAAGAAGTCTGAAAATATTTTTAATTAATTTTTTAATGAACTAGCATAACCAATCGCGTCCCACATATGCGCAAGCGTAGTTTTCGATATGAGGGAAAAGTAACTTTTAATACAAAAAAAAATTTTGCATAACAATTTCTTTTTTAGGTTTATTTGATTTTAAGATTATATAAATATATAATTTTCCTAAGATTCTTTAAAAAATTCAAAAAGATATTTGAAAATTAATTCGAAAATTACAGATATATGTCAAATTAAAATTTAAACAAAGAAGTTAATCTTCAACCAAATAGTTGAATTGCCAAACAAAAAAGTTGAATCCTCAACGAAAAAAGATTAATTTTCAACCAGTTGTATGTTTAACCAAAAGATATTGAATATTTCCCAAAAGAGACAAATTTAAAACTTTAAAATTTAATTCAAAACAGTTTATTTTTTTGAATTCTCGAATTATTGACCAAATACATGACTTTTCTACCAAGAAGATTAATTTTCTACCAAAAAAGACGAACTTTCAACTAAAGTGGTCAATCTTCAACCAAATTAAATCACTCTTTAACAAAGTAGTTCAACTTATAACTACGAAATGGAATTTTCAAACAAAAAATGTGAATTCTTATTTTAAAATGTAATAGTTGATATTTCAGTCTAAAGAGATTTTAATTTTTAATGAAAGACAGTTGAATTCATGAAAAAAAAAAATTGGAAGAAAAAGTTAAAACCTCAACCAAAGATCAATTTTCAACCAAGAAGATTAATTTCAACTGATGAATTTTGAACTAAAATAATGAATTTTTAACCAAACAAGTGAAATTTGAGTAAAGTAGTTTAACTTTTAACCAAGGAGTTGAATTTTCAACTCAGAAACATGAATTCTCAACGAAAACTATAATATGAAGTTGATATTAAAAATTTAATTTAATTTATATTCAAAAAGAGTTTAATTCGTCAAAAAAAAAAGAATTTTTAACAAATTTTTTAATCCTGAACCACAAAAGATTAAAATTTTTAACCATACAAAAAAGTATGTAGAAAATTTCTTTTATTTTGCAGATTTTTAAAAAATTTTCTGAAACATTTGTGTTAGTATGAAAGATATTTAGGACTTTTTAAAGCCTGGAAAAAATTGATAAATATTTTATAAATTATTACAAAAATTGTCTTAAAATCTTCCATATTAATTTTTGTCAACAAAATTATCTTTGAAATTTTAAAAAAACTTCTAAATATTTAAAAAAATTATTCAAGTTTTTCCTGAACTTTTGGAAAAGTTTTGCAAATTTAAAAAAATTTCCCTAAAATCTTCCAGATTCTTTTTTGACAATTTTGAAAATATTTCGACATCTTTTTAAAAATTAAAAGTCAATTTAAAATTTGACAGAAATCTTAAAAACATTTTTTTATTCTCTTGAAACCTTTCAAAATTCTTAAAAAGCATCTAAATTTTTTTATTTAAATCTTTAAAATTCTACATTTTGTTTTAAATTTGTTGAAATTTTTTTAATTTGAAAATTATATTTGTATCTTTTTAAAACTTTGAAATATCTCTCTAACTTTTTCGAATTTTTTCTAAATTTTGTTTTATATTTCTCTTTCTTCTACATTCTTTTTAGAAATTTTAGAAAATCGTTTAAAATGTTTTGAAATCTTTTAAATTATTTTCCTAAAATTATTTTTTTTCAAACTCCTTAAAACGCTTCAAAATTTTCAGAAATCCACATTTTGTTAAAAATTTTTTAAAAACTTTTCAAATCATAAATTATTTTAAAATATTTTCAAAATTTCTATAACTTCAAACTATTTTTTGGGGTGGTGCACATAATACGTCACACGTTTTTCCTTTGTTTAAATAAAGACGAGAATAAAATTGCCTTGAAGCCGAAAGGGATACGATATAAACAAAAGAAAAACGTGTGACGTACTATCTTTGAAATAATTCAAAGTTTTCCTAACTTTTTTAGAAATCTTGCAAAAATTAAAAGAATGCCTCAAAATCAAAGCTTAAATAATAATTCGAATATTGTAAGGTTTTGTCCATATTTTCATTTTTCTCATTTCTTTGAAAGTGTGAAAAATTTACAAATTATAGTGAGGTAGCAAAATGCTAATAACAGAATTATTTTCCAATATTAAAAAACATTTACAATTAAATTGTTTCCTTTTATCAATAATGTTTAGAAACTTTCAGAAATGAATTTTATCAAGGGGTTATGAATAAAATCCTTTTGTCATTTTTTAAACATCTGATCAAAAAGTTAAGAACAGAATTGTTGCCTGTATTATTAACGAATCGTTTACGATTTAAATTTTCTCGTTGGAAAATAAATTTTTATAATTAAGATTTCTTATTTGGAAATTGCGATTTACAACATTCAAGAAAGTTCGAAAGAACAAACTGAAAACAGTCACTTAAAGTCATAGTCATGTAGTATGCAACTAATCAGGTATTCAACAACATTGAGTGCGAGATTTTTGAGAATTTCGTTCCATCATTTTTTTTAGATAGAATAGGAATTTCATAAGCCAGGAGAAAAATGTTTGACTAATAAATATTGAGAGCATTCAGTTCTATGAAGTCGTAATTTAAAACCTTCCAGACGATCATTATTTGCGAATTAGAAAACATTAATGCTTTGTGCTTCAACTTCTTAATTATATAAAAAATTTAAAACGAAAAGAAACGGTCAAATTGGTCAAATCAACCGATTGTTAATCGAATCAATCCAACTAAAACAAAGAAACGATCAAAACAAATAATCAGTTAATTATGAACCACTTCCAATTTCTTTTAATTCTTTTTTTTCTGCAATTTTTTCAGGAGAATCTGACGTCTATATGTGGAACACAGAATTATCTTTCCGACCAGAAAATTTCCTTCTGGTTCAAAAAGGCAACGAATGTCGTCTTCCAACCCAAGTTTTCCCAGGAAACAAAAGATTAATGTGGGTAATTGAGAGCAATTTCCACGACTATATTCAAAATAAAGTTGGGTGCACTGGACCCTCAATTTCCCTTCATCCTCTCTTTAAATCTTCTAGAGATTGTTAAATAGAAAATTTCAAAGGTTTTACATTAATTCATTAATTTATTCATCATTAAGTTAACGGATATATTCTTTTTATACAGAATAAACTTAAGATTAGATATACTTATCCTCCAGTGAAAGTTAGCAAAAGAAAAGCAGTAATTTAGGAATTCTTGATAAGATTAAAAATGGTAAAATTGAAAATATTTAAAAATATAATATATTTCATTTCTATATAATAAGACTTAATACTTTCTTTTCACTAATCCTGACTGTCGAAACTCGATCTCATTAATCATAAGCGTTATATAGATACCAGAAACGCCTATCCTCCGATTTCAAACCTTCTCTAACCTGTCGTAATATACCAGTTATTAAAAAAAATGTAACTTGAAAAATTCTAATAATAATTATATTCTTATTATACTTTAAAAGTAGAAAGAGCATGTGTGCTTTCCACAATTTGCTGTTTCTTGAAATTTTATTATTAAAATAACGAATAATCGATATAAGTTGTCTATTTATTTATGATTCATGGTACGTTATAAATTATTAAATGATTTATTATTCCTTTTTTTTGTAATTGAAAATCTTGACCGTTCTAGATTTTAGTTTTGTTGTAAAATTTCCAGAGTATTGTATTTGTTTTCTAAAAGGATACCAGGCATTTGTTAGACCCCAGACATTTTTTTGTGCATCGGAGGCATAGTGGGTGATAAATGGGACATCTTCAGTTTGAAGAAGAACCAGATGATTTTCAGCCTGAAAATATTAGAAATTAAAAAATTAAAGTTCTTGACACCATAAATAATTAAAATCTAATTAAGATTGTATTTGTCGGACTCAAACTTTGGAAGCAATCAAATTTAAGAAAATCCAAAGATTATAATTTTTTCAATAAAAAATATGATAACAAATTTTAGAAACGTTTGTAACTTGGAAGTTACTAAAGGCCTTTGAAAATTAGAAAAAAAATCTTGAAACGAAACTTTGTTTAAAAGTATGTGGCTATGTTTAAAATTATTAAAAGAATTACTATCAATTCAAGTCGAGTGTCCCAACGAACGCTGGCTTTTTCAGTTATCAAAAAATAATGAAGTCCATCTTGACGATCAAAAAACAATCCTGAAGAAGAGCCTAACTTTTTCCCCAACCAAGAAACAGTTGTATTTTGAATGTTCCTCTATAAAGTAAAATTTGCATTAATTAGAAAATTATTATAGTATACTTTTGAAAAATATTTGATACTTAAATAAATTATCCCTTACTATAAATGGTTCTTTTTCATCATTTAATTCATCCAAATTGACACTGAAAAGATCATGTGAAGGATATCCTGTGAGATAAAGAATTGAATTTCTACGAGAAATTGACAAATCTGAAGTGTAAACTATTGGAATGTCTGGACCATGTTGTAATTTTAATTTCCACCAACGCTGATGACCTACAACATTTTTAAATAAATGTTAATATGTAACAACTCAAAATATATAATACAAAAATCATATTTTAACAGACTTGGCAGCCCAAATTGCTCTCAATACAGGGAAAATAGGGTCATTTTTCCCAAAAATAAAGAAATAATAGGGGAATCAATTCTTTTAAATAAAATTTGTTTTTTAGGTACCATACTGAATTCAATATGAAACGCTTAAGATTTCAAGCCAAAGTGTTTTTCAACATTTTCAACAAAATAGTTTATTCATCAACCAGAAAACAATAATTTTCTGCCAAAAGAGATGAATTTTCAATGTGTTAATAATTTATTTGATGTTATGGTTTCTCTTTTGATTGACCTTCGGGCTTCATTGTTCATCGCATGGCATCCTCCCAATGCCTCTTCTCGTTCAAAGTTCCTTTTCTGTTTATGAGTTTTGGGGGCTACCTTTGGCTTGAGTAGTGATTCATGTTGTCGCTTGATTGTACCTTGGTAGGGGACTGCCGGGCTCCCTGCTCAGAGAGTGTCAGTTACTATCAAGGTGTAGGCTGGGTGGCTGGTTTTCGGGGTTGCAACGATAAGAGATCAATTGTGCGTCTGCTAGAGAACTCAGGTTTCTGGGTCCGTAAGTTCAAGTCAGTGGCTCTTCAAGTCCCAGTTAATGGTTTTAGTGATTTCCCGACTCGATCGTCTTCTAGTGTTGCAGGAAGTGACGAGTCGGATGACGTATCACCTCCGGTCGCGTCGGGATCGATCGTTCGGTGAACGATCGTGGTCGTAGCTTCCGGAGACTACATCTGTGCCAATTTTCACCAACAACCATAACCTTTTTTTGGGCATCATGGGAGTGCCTCATTGGATAGGATCGAGGACTCGTATCCTGAACTAAATCGAGACAAGGTATTGAGAAGTGTGGGATCCCGGTGAGAAACTGTCTGGTTCATTTTCGTTGACTATAACTTGACTGAACATAACTCCTTTCGCTATCCCACGCCAGTCCGTCATTAATTCAGAACACAATGAAAGAGTTGACTTTTCAAGATGAACAGTCTAATGATTTGGAAAACAGTTGACTTTTAAACACGAAAAGATGAATTTCCAACCAAGAAAGAAGATTTATCAACCAAATCGTTGAATTTACAACAAACAAAAATATTATTTTTAGACCAAACAGTTGATTTCACAACCAACTACTCGAAATTTCAACATACAAAGATGAATTTTCAAATAAATGGTCGAATTGCCAAACAAAACAGATTAAAAATTAACCACGAACAGTTGTGTTTTTTAACAAATAGTTGAATCTTCAAGTCAAAAAGAAGACTTTTTTTAGAAGATAGTTGAATTTTCAACCAAGAACTTTTCTGCCAAAAAAGATGAATTTTTAATCCAGGGAGAAGAATATCGTATAAAAAGTCACGAAATTTCAACAAAACAATTTAATTTACCAAAAAAAAAGATGACTTTAACAAAATCGTTGAATTTTTAATCTAAAAATATGAATTTTCGACCAAAAAATTCACTTAAAAAAAAGTCGATTTTTTAACGAAATAATTAAATTTTCAACACTCAAGCAAGTAGTGGATTTTTTTAATAAAAAAGATTAATTCTCAACTAAATTATATTTTGTATTTTAACCAAAAAAACATTTCAATTTAAAATTAAAAACATTCGAATGTAACGAAAAATATGAATTCTGAACAAAAAATGTAAGTTGACATTTCTACAAAAAAAAAAAAATAAACGAATTTTCAAGACGATAGATTTTCAACCATAGATGGACCTTCAACGAATGAAGTGAATTTTTAAGAAATCAGTTAAACTTTAAGCCAAGCAGTTAAATTTTTAATCCAGAAGATTAATTTTCTAACAAAAACGACAAAACAACAAAACACATCAATTTTCAAACAAATAGGCGAATATTTAACTAAAAACGATCAATTTTCAACCAAAAATGGAATAGTTAAATTTTGAAATAAAATAATTAATTTTCAAACAAAAGAAGCCGAGTTTTTAACCAAATAGTTCAATTTCAGATCAACAAAATGAATGTTTAACACAATAGTTCAACTTTTAACCAAGTTGTTGAATTTTCAACTATTACTACTAAGAAATAATTTCAACAAAATATTTAAATCTTGAACTAAATAGTAGCATTTTTAACCAAAAGAGATTAATTCTGCACCAAAAGTATAGTATTATAGACTTCTCAATCAAAAAGAATTAACTTTCAATGAAAAAAGTTGGATTTTCTTTTTGGGCTCTATTAACTCAGTTCGTATTTAAGCAAGAAAAATGAAGAAAAGGGAAAGTTTCTTGAAATAGGGGTAAAGGGTCTGTATTTAGATGCTTTACTTGTGAAATAAAATGTCTGATTTTAATATTTTTAAGCATTTCAAAACCTTGTTATTGACATTAGTACGTTCCATTTGAGATAAACTATTCTAACTGAAAGCTTCCACCCAGACGTCAAAAATCATCACAAAACTGGTATCCCCACCCCCCCTGGCCGTGTGACGTAGTTTTTGCAAGGCCCCATTGAAGAAAAAAAATTAAGTACTAGTACCGAAGATCATAATACCTAGGCTGTATACAATTATTGATTCATCACCAGGGTCACCAACATAAGCTCTAGGATCAGAAGAATTATATCCAGCATTGACGACAAGAGCTCTCAAATTTCTTTTTGGCACATCAGTTAATTCAATTCTTGTCAACTATAAAAAATAATGTTTTTGTTTTTTCCCGTAACTTAAAATATTAAGATAGTCTAATATATTTCCGGTTTTTTTTATGTTTGATTCAAAAATCGTCAACACGTTTCGACGCGGATCCGAGATCCTTTCAAGGCGAAATTAAAACTGTATCTTTATTATTTATTTAAATTCGAAGTTTTTATAATATATTTTACCCACTACGGAATTGCGCCTTGAAAAGAATTCGAATCCGAGTCGAAACATGTTGGCGATTTTTTAAATAAAAGGTCAAATAACCGGAAAAGGCCTAACACTGTTTTAATATATTTAAAAAGAATGTTTATACATTACTGTAACTTACAATAATTTCAACTAAAATAATAATAAATTATAATCAAATTTTATCATCAAAGATAGATTATCAAAAATTGAGTTCTAAATCACAACCAATTTTAAAATCGATTCACATTGAAGACATTTTTGTTAAAAGAAATATAAGTGTAAAATCCGAAAGCAATCAATTATATTTTGAAAAGATTAAATTTGAAATCAGCTTAAGTTACTGATTTTTAAAACTATCAAAAATTGCAGGCTTCCAAATTGTGCTGCATTTCATTTTATAACACAATCCAAAACAAAAAGCAACCAAATTTTAGTCCAACTAATTTCGAATGCACATGAATTAAAAAAAATGGAAATATAAATAGAAACCTCTTGATCATTCCTTCGTAAATCGTAAATTATTATTTTGGCCGGGCATCCTTTATCGGTTGGGACGTCCAAAATCCAAAGGCGACCTCGATAATCGACATCTAAGGCTACCACACATCTTAGAAAATAGAAACAATTATCAATCGCCAATTGTGAATGAGAATTTGGAAAAGGCGAAAGAGGAAATGTCGCACTTCCGGTTTCGGGCCAGGTTGCCTCAACTAATGTGAATCGCTTTTTTACAATATCATTTCTCCTTCTGAAAATGTATTAAAAATTAATTGATTTTATTGTGATGTTAAAAAAATAGGAAGATGAAGCTCATTTTTTATCAATTGATATTATAATTATTGAATTATAATATAATTAACAATTAACATCAAAAAGTGAATGTAAAATAATAATTCTAATTTTTATAATTAAAATTATTTATTGGTAATAAGGACAAGTTTGACCATATAATATCAGAGTTATTTAAGTTACTAGCATATTTTTGGAATTTGATTAGGGAGCGTCCATTACTCACGTAAGGCTTTTTCGGGCCGCGGGGTGGGGGTCCAAAGCATTTCTTACGTAAGTTTTCTCTTTATTTTGATTTTTTGAAATATGCCTATTAACACCTGTATTACTTATTCTACGTGGAATCCCTGGAATTCTTTGCAATCTTTTGAAATCTCGTGAATTCTGTGCAAATTTTATAAACGCCATACAATTTTTTAAATCATGTCAAAATTCTTAGAAATCATTTCAATTCCATGGATATCATTTAATTTCATGAAATCCCTTTAAAACGACTGAGCTCCCTGGAAATTTCTGAAAACCCTTTAAAAACTGTGAAAATCTTTGAAAACGCTCGAAATCTTTAAAATCCTATACAAATCCCTTACAATCCTTTAAAATCCGCAAATCTCTGAAAATCCCTGAAAATCGCTAAAAATCGGTTAAAATCCTTGAAATTCCGTGAATAATTTCGAAATGTTACTAGATCCCTTGAAATCTTTGAAATACCTTACAAATGGATTGAAATCTTTGAAAACCGTGGGAATTTTTCCGAATCCCTTGAAATCCCTTACAATATATTCAAATCCATTATAATCTTTTAAAACTCGTTCGAAACGCTCGAAATCCCTCAAAACTCTTTATATATTCGAGAATATTTTAAAATTCCGTTAAATATTTTTATATCTTACGAAATCGTCTAAAATCCAGGGATATACTTTGGAATCTTTTAAATTCTCTTAAAATCCTTTGAAATGCTGTAAAATATTTTGAAATCCCTTCAAATCTTCGAAATCTCATTAATATCTCCTGCTTTTGTTCAAAATTCGTGAAAATGCTGCAGTATCACATAAAAACCTTTGAAATCAGGTAAGTTATTTTGACTTTTATCAAAATCTCTTGAAATTCTTTGATGTCCAGTAAAATCTCTGGAAATATAAATAAGTTTCCAAGAAATCTTCTCTGAAATTATACTAGGTAATTCCTCCAAAGTCTTGAAATCTTTTAACATCATTTGAATTATTTGAAATACTCTAAAACTCTTGTAATCCCTTGAAATCTCGTTTACGGTGAAAATAATTGATATATTTCTGATCTTTTGAGTAAAAAATGTGTAATCTTATGTAAGAAGGGGAGGGGGGTCTTAAAAATATTACGAATCCTTACAAAAGGTAGAGGGAGGTCTAAATTTTCAAAAATCTTCCTCACGTTATTAACGGATGTTCCCTTAATTATAAGTAAAACTAGAAATAAATTTACGAAAAATGGAGCACCTTGGAATTGCTAGAAAAGCCCTGTTTCTCCACACACTGAACCTCCAAATAAGAACATCCTCTGGCAAATTCACTGACGTTAGATTCCATGAAGTTGAAACAAATTCAATAAAAGATAGAAATTTTAGACAAGAAAAAATAACAAAAACTGTAATTTTCAGCGAGATATTCATGTCTTGTTTTCCTCTTTGAGTACGTTAATCTACTTCAATTTACCTGGTCATTAGCTTGTCGAGAGCCAACGTAGGTTGACATTTGCTAAATCAGCAAGACAGCATAATTTTGCAACGGGGGGAATATTTCATGAAGAAAAAAGTGTCACATTATTGAACCAAGACAATCCACTTTCTCAAATTATTTTCTCCCATTCAGAAAATTTATAATGATGATTATTAATAAGAAACAGATTTTTAAAAAACCTTAAATGTTTTTATGTACAATTTAATCCAATAACATACGATTTTTGAATGAAAAGTAATTATTTATGTTTTCAAATTGAATTTATTGTTAAAGTAGCAAAGATTTTGAAGGATTAAAGATTTACAAAAATATTGTTAATTATAATACTTCAAACTCAGAATCATTTTTCAAGAACGATTCCTTATCTCAGGAATAATAAAATGAAATAAAAATGTTTCAAGTTTGAATCATTTTAAGTGCAATTTTATCAAAACTTCAATTTGAAAAACATTTAGAAGTGCACATTGAATAATTGATAATAATAAAGATTAAAAACAATAAATTATTGACATAAGCATTGATTTTTACTATTTTCTCTATATACAGGATTATATATGATAATTTGTTGTAAATACATTTTGATAATAAAAAAGTTACAATTATAGAAATGAACCTAATTTTTCTAATTAAATAATTTTTTACGTAAAACATCAAATAAATATAATTTTAATGAGTTAGTGTAATTCAAAATCAATTAAATATTAATTTACTTTGTAAAAGCTTACCATATTCTTCTTGAAAAGTGCATGATTATCATTTAGTATTTTTTGCCACGTCAAAGTAATAAAAATAGAATGCACTCTGACGTCAGCGATAACTAATATGAGTGTATACGATAAATCACCCACTTTTCTTTTATTATATCGATACCTACATGTTAAAAACACCTCTCTTGGAGTGATCGTCTAAAACGACCACTCTTGCGTTGGTCGTCTAAAAGAACCACTGTGTTTTTTGAGTTGGCCCCTCGTTTCAGCACGCATATTTACACGGCAATCAGCAGATAGGTTTAGTAAATATTACTCTCCGGTAGAATAGATTATTTTAAAATATTTTTAATTCACGGATTTCAAGGAATTCACGGATTTCGTGGAATTCACGAAATTCAAGGAATTCACGGAATTCAAGGAATTCACGGAATTCAAGGAATTCACGGATATCAAGGAATTCATGAAATTCACGGAATTC
>CAKNWW010184300.1:0-13810 GCA_932074435.1 Andricus kollari
AAAAAAGCAAATTGAATACTTGTGAAGTGTGTGGATCCTCCATTTTTATTTTAAATTAGAAGAGTTAAAAATTAGACAACCTCGAATACAAAGTTAAACAAAGTGTCTCGGACTAGCCGCAGCAGAAATAAAACATTTCATGTATGTCAATTTGAAAGCAAAATACTTGAAATGAGTCTTGTTTAATATCATGGTTTCTATTTTGAAATTAAATTTTCAAAATATAAATTTGAATAATCAAAAAAATATTGTTTTAAACTGAATTAATTTTAAAAAAATGGTAATTTATTTTGTTTTGGTTAGAATTAATTTGTTTAATGGCCAAAGGACCACTATAAATGAGAGGGAAATACAATTAATGAATCAGGTATAGTACAGCATAATCATGGTAGTAGTTTAGAATAAGAATACATTATTTCTGTCAAGAATTCGCATATCAATTTGCAATTATCTTTTTTCAAAAGTATGAGTTGAGTGAGCACACCGTTAGAAAATGTTCGGAATTTTAATATACATGGGTATATCAAATTTGAAACTCCAGCATATGAATTTGCCATTGCGGCAGTTTTATATTGTGTTTTTGAATTCAGAATATTCTACTTTACGCAATATGAAAATAAGCTTGGCAATCATTTTCGAATTTAAATGATAAAACCCGATATTTCCTTCTAGATACATATAAATAACAGAGTGAATTTTGGTAAAAGGTCCATGCGTAGTCCCTACGTTGCACTTTAATTATAAATAAAAATTCAATGGACGATTTGTAATATAGTTACTATTTTACCGACATCATTAATATACTAGTGATGTGCAAAATAATTCGACTCGAACCAGAACCGACGAGTTTTCGACACTGACTCAGCTGAGAATTGAGTCGAAAGATTCGAGGTGAACCATGAGTCGAATATTACAAACCTATTCAAAGTTGTATTGAGTGGAAATTATACAAACCGACTCAGCAGATTAGATTGAGTCGAATTTTATTGAATCGACACATAACACAAATAATAAATAAATCGGTTTTTGGGATCGACACATTGACAACCTCAATGTAAAAATCCCTACATAAAAGCAGAAACAATACAACGACAATCAAGTTCAATGCATTTTAAAAAGGTCGAATATTCTGTTCCGGCAATATATGCCGGATTTTAATTTTCTCGTCCGGCATATTTTGCCGGATTTTTATTCTCTCTTCCAGCATATTTTATCGTGTACTAAATTGAATTCCAATTAATTTATTGTGAAGTCCAAACGATTTATTATTAATGCCAAACAATTCTAGATTAATTGCAACGAGTTAAACAATTGGTGTTTGCAAAAATATGTCGTACAATAGAAAATTAAAAGGAGATCTTAATGGCAGGTGGAGGTTATGTGTCATATGTATATATCCGTATTACTTGCCGGATCTTAATTTTCTCTTTCGGCATATTTTTAATGACGTCATAATTTTCTGCAAATTATCATAAATTTCCACAAACTTCATCAATTTCAACCAATTTCATAATTTTTCCAAAAATTTCGTAAATTTCCACAATAATGATAAATTTCCATAAATTTGAGAAATTATGGTAATTCATCAAACTTTTCATAAATTTGAGAAATTATGGTAATGGATGGAAATTTATGATAATTTAAGGAAATTGTAGAAATTCATGATAATAGATCAGTAACTTGTGTGACCAATCACAGGGGTGCCTTGTGGGAACAGAATATTAAAATCCGGCAAGAAGTGCCGGATCCGTATACACTACGTTTTAAAAAAGACAGTAATATGTATAGTGTATACTATATACACACACATATATACAGGGTGTTTTTTTTTAACTTGAGACAACGAAATATCTTAAAATCATACGCATCCTATGAAAAAAAATCCGAAATAAAAACTTTTTATTTTCGAGGGGGAAAAGCGACTTTAAACCTCTTTATAATAATTAAAATTTCTATTGTTGTAGATCATTCAACAACACTATTCAATAATTAATAATTTCATTCAGCCTTGATAAACAATGGCTCATTTTGTTATGTGACACTTTCTCTATTATAGTCAAAGAATTTGAATAAGATTAATTTGTTTAGAATTTCCTAAATAAACAACTTATTTTTAACAGACTGCAACAAGTACAATTGTAGAGAATATTGTAAAGAACATAATGAGTAATTGTTTATTGAAATTATACACAAATTAAGATATGCAATAAAGAGGTTTAAAAAAAGATTGTATGTCAAATAACTATTGTTAGAAAAATAATTTTGGTCCAAACAATTTTTTTATTTATTATGTACATTACTTCCTCTTTTAAAATGTATTGAAATCGATTGCCTTTATATTTTTTCTACTTTTATAAAGGGTTTTTCAATTTGAGGTTATGTGAATGTGTCGATACTAACAACCGATTTATTTATTATTTGCTTTATGCGTCGATTCAATAAAACTCGAATCAATATAATTTACTATGTTGGTTTCCGAAAGTGTCGACTTAATGTAAACTTGAGTCGGTTCGTAAAATTCGACTTAATTCTTAGCTGAGTCGGTTCGGAAATTTCCACTCATGAGTCGAATCTTTCGACTCAATTCTCAGCTGAGTCTTAAATCGGTACGTAAAATTCGACTTCATTCTTAGCTGAGTCGGTTCAGAAATTTCCACTCATTATTCACCGCGTAAGTCATGAGTCGAATCTTTCGACTCAATTCTGAGCTACATGTATGTTAAATTTAGGGAGCAATAGTGCATATTTGCTTCACATAAAGTATATAAATTATATTAATGAATCTATTATTGTTTTTTGTAGCAGTGTATTTTTTTCTTTATTACTCAAAAGTGAGCAGATCCTTTTCCCCCTAATTGTATATATTGTTTGAATATTGACCGGATCGCCACTCAAGGGTGTCATTATTTTAAGAATTTTAAGTTCGCGTGGCATTGTACAATATTAATTGAATTAATAGCACTACGTTGAATTATAGTATCTTGAATTTAGGAGAAGTCACTCGAAGTGATGATGTCACCGTGGTCGTTAGTTACTAATACTAAAGTCACATGGATGAATTTAGAATTCATTCTCTAAGTCAAAATTAGTAAAAAGTAATGAAAATATTACAATGAAATTGTAATAATTAGTAAAAGAATTTAAATCAATGGCCCTTTTCCCCCTATTCTCGAAAAACTTCGGCCTTTTTTCTCTCTTCTTTTTAAATATACGATATTTGAAAATTCAATTATTCGTTTCACACCTACAAAATTATTCTATTCAAAACTAGAATATACTACCGTGAGTTTTCAAAGCTTTTTTTTTTTACTTACCGAATTATTTATTATAATTAATTTAACTTTTTTAAATTTGACTAATTTCAAACTAAAGTAACTAAACTATTTAGGATTTAAATAGAACTGTAAAGCTAAAATATTTTTTCGTTGAATCTATAAATTTGAAGATTCTTTAGCTTAAATTTTAATTACTCCTGCCAGTATTTTATATGTTAAATTTTTTTTCTTTAAATATACATTGCATATAATTTTTAATTAATGTAAAGATTTATCAAAATTTAAACACACCTCTTTCTCTTACTTTTTCCTAAATGAAGAAACTTCCTATATGGAAAGAAATTTTGATACTATTTTTAGTGCGTAGACAATTTTAATTAATAGCGTTTGAAGTTCAGCAATTTCTGAATTATCAATTGTATATGTAAATTATGAAATTATAAACAATTTTAATTGAAAATTTAAAAAATATTGCTATTTAAAATTTAACAGTATGTGACTAACAATATTTATGGAAACAGTTAATATCTCCAGATACGTACGAGATATTGGCTTTCATTAAAATTGCGAAAGTGCATTTTTTTCAAACATACCTTACTAACTAGAATGAATGATTCCTTAAATTAATTAACTCGTCGTTTGCAACCTTTTTAGAATTCTTCATATTTAACATTTATTTAATTTAATATTCCTTTTTAGTTAACATTTAAAATCTTACGAATTTTTAAAAAATTTACGTTCTTAATATTAGAAAATAAAAGCCCAGGCTAGATTAATTTAATGAACAAATTTAATTTATGCTCATGAAATTTCAAATGATTTCTAAACATTTTAATGGATTTTTACGATTCCAAGCGATTTCAAGCGGTTTTAACGAATTGATAGAGAGCAAGGGATTTCAAGGGGTTTCAAGGGATTTCTAGTTTCAAGGGATATGAAGAAATTTGGACGAATTTCAAAGGATTTTAAAAATTGTATCTCCAGGTACATCACTGTTAGAAAAATCTGTAGTACATTAAATATACAAGTGTGTGAACCAAATCCGCTCTACCGTTACTGAATTTTAACATACATGTATATTAATGATTTCGGTAAAACGGACTTCTTTGAAACTTTGCCAAATATTTGAGATTAGAGCTGCTTGTAGATCAGCCCTGTTAATTATTTGCTTAATTGAATATTTTGCATTTCACAACAAGGGAATGGCATGACTGAAGGTTTATGCATTTTTTTGATAATGACAATTTCATGTACGTGACGTTTTATATTTAATATCGGAATGTACATTAAAATTAGGGAAATTTCTAGCAGTGTTCAAACATTTCGGGTGACAATTTTGTATTAACTTTTCATTTTTAATCTACATTGTCATATTTACTCGAGAATTAAATAGAATTAAACAGAATTAAACGAGCCTTACGATTTTTTTGGATCAGAACTGTATTATGTAATTTTGTCTAAAGTTATCTCTCAACTCTCTGACTTGAAACTTACAGTAATTCATTCTTCAAAGTTACATTTTATGACTATGATTTCAGCTACGTGTCAGGCGTGATATACAAATAATTAAACAGTCCTTAATTTACTTTGTTGCTTCAAAAAGTCTCATTTGCGAATTTATCATTCAACACGTTTAACTAATATGATTGAAATTTGTCGACAAAGGTCGAGTTTACAAGACAAAATATTGTGAGCCTTGTATTTCTAAACATTCTTTCTGATTTTTTATTGAAAATTTAATTAACTGAAGCATTCCGTGTTTAAATCACTTCATTAATTTTTTCTTATTGAAAGCTAAAAAAATAGATTAGAATTAATTCTTCTTGCAATTCAGTTTAAACTTTCATTATATTTAGTTAGAAGTCTGTGTCTAATTCTCGCGATGAACGACACGTGCCTCAAGAATTAGAATTATTCTGATAGACTTTGGACTTTGGAGGATCAATTTTTATTCTTTTCATCATTCAAGGTCATAACCACTTGGGATCCGGAATTTTGTATATAAAAACCCTTCATCTGCTGCCATTGATGAACAAAATAAATCCCTTTGTAAAGAAAAAGCTAACTATTTTTTCAAATCTTGTTTGCTTTCATCACAGAAAAATATTCCCCTATAATCTCAAAACACCTTTTTATTCATCTTAAAACTGAATTGTATTAGTTCTGGGTTTCTTTTACTTCAGGGGTATTAAGTTCCATCAAAGTAAATATATTTGAAACAAAATCAAGTTCTAAGTCACGTCCTCGAAATTTTATTCGCAAACCAAATGTCGAAACGTATACATATTTTCATCACTTAATGATCCCTTTTTTATTTATTCGTGTTTATATTAATTGCTTTTGGAATACCTTGAAACATTCGACGCAACTTTTCATAACTCGCTCAAAATGAAATAAAAAACTTTTGAATGCTAAACTGGCACTATATTAATCTAACATTCATTTTTCAAATTCCGCATGAAGTCGCGTTTACTGGAGAAAAAAGTCACTTTTTCAAATTTTTCCACGCGGCTTGGGAATGTTAGCATAGGAAAGGCATGTGGGTTATTTGCGTTCGACTTACTATAGTTTACTGAAGTGCACGTCAATGTTTAGTATTGAGCAGCCGATTTTTATCTTTAAAAAAATTGCATATTGCTGTTC
Organism: Andricus kollari; assembly: GCA_932074435.1. Taxonomy (NCBI): domain Eukaryota; kingdom Metazoa; phylum Arthropoda; class Insecta; order Hymenoptera; family Cynipidae; genus Andricus; species Andricus kollari. The sequence goes on from CAKNWW010184300.1 coordinate 5,919, forward strand.
CTGTTTTCACCTCATTTTTTCTTCCCTTGAAAAAGCAACCAAAACGTCTCGTATGTGAATTTTTCACCTAATTTTTTTATTGTTTAGCTTTGAAAATATAAATTCCACTTCTCATTGTCGATCCAGATATTATTTTCAGTAAAAATATACATCTGGCTTCTCATGTTTTAATATTTACGCCGCAAACGACTGAGGAGGGTCAACCATATGACGTCATATGAAGCAAGCAGTTGTAATCGAGAAATGATGGTGGGCGAGATACAATCTCTTTCCTGAAACAAACTTGATTAATGTTTTTGCTTGGTTGGGGAAATACTTTTTACATTCTCATTTTCACCGCCGTCAAATACGAAATTCATAATGTAGTTAGATAGAATTCAAATTTCAAGCATGACCAATTCTTTTAAACCAGTTCTTCATAAGTTAATACCTCTAGCGAATTTTCCATACCACCTTATGAGCTTATTATTGGCTTATTAGTCGGTAAATATTGGTTTTATTATAATCCCGGGCTCTATTAGATTTAAACTTAATCTCCCGTCTTAGAGACATGGTTAAGTTGATTAGTTTTAGAAATATAAAGAATCAAATTCACCAAGTGTGAGGTTATGCGATCGTTCGACTTTCATGCTTAAACCATTCAAAAAGTCTGATTCTCCACTTAAAACGTTAAAAATCGTTAAAATAAACATTTTTAGATGGAAAACTTTTAAAACTGAATAATTGCCAAGTGAAAAACTGAAAACTGGACATTCTCAAATTAAATATGTTTAAAATTTTAATTAGAATTACTTTTGAAATTGAATAATTTTCAATGTAAACATTGAAAATTATTTGTTTTTATATTTGTATCATTGGCTATTATAAATAAAGCGTTCAAAAACTTGTATTGGAATTTTAAGCGTTTAATAATAAATAAAAAAGAACGCACTCTAAAATAAAGGTTGTGCTGATTTGAGCTCCAAAATTACTTCCGAAATTTAAACATTTTGACAGAAAAATTGCAGAACAGTTGTGCTGGGTGACACTTTTTCCTTATAAAAGTTCGTCAGACATTTCCAGAAAAAAACTCTAAACTCTAAAAAAAAAGAATTTCTCAATTTTTCAAGGCAAGTTTGTTAATGACATTTTTAAACAGAGAAGTGCAATGTTTCCTTTGCTGAACGATTTTAAATTGAAGCCGTTTGAAATTGAATAACTAAATTTATATCAAGCGGGTACCCACTACTCAATTCAAGCGTACACCTGTTTCTGAATGCACCTCTTTCGTGAATTTTTGTAATATTCTTAAATTCAGGTGTGCCTTGACATTTATTTTGTTTAGACCTTCTATTAAAATAGTAAATTTTCCAAATGATCATCTTTTTTTTTTAGCACTGGATGGCAAATAATTTAAAAAAAAAGTTTAATCCCCCTAGTTGCCGAGGAATGTAGTCGATTTCAACCCCTAAGTCTCAAAAATCGAAAGAAATATTCTAAAATGAACCCCAAGTTTCTTACCAAAAATCTGTAGTTTGAATATTCTAGCTTTTGATGGCAAATAAACCCAAACAAAGTTGTATCCCCCTAGCTTTCGGGAAAACCAATCAACTTAGATTAGGGGCTGAAGAAGACTTTTCAGTGGCAACTAGGGGGATGAAAGTTTTTTCGCGGTTATTCGCCATTAAAATCTAGAAAATGTATGTCTGAACATTTTAGGTAAGACATTTTGAACATATTTTTGCATTTTTCTTTCGAATTTTTTTAGACTTTCTGGTTGAAAACATCTGCTTTCCCCGAAGGGTAGAGTGGTGCAACTTCTTTATAATTATTTTGGATCAAAATCTAGAAAATTCATATATCAGATTTTAGGTAAGAAACATTTGAGACATTTTAGAATGATTTTTCGATTTTTGAGACTTAGGGGTTGGAACAGCAGCTTTCCCAGGTAGTTAGGAGGATGAACCTTTTTTTTTTTACAATTATTTGGCATCCAGTGCTACAAAATGCATGCTCTAGATTTTATACAAGGACCTTTTTTATTTTTTGTATCACAGAAACGTAGCAACCTTCAATTTCGTTTTGAATAAATTAAATTTTAAAAGTAATAACTTCAACTCAATAAAATTCGTATTCAGACAATCTGAAATTTAAACCGTTACAATAGAAGTTTCACGAATTGCAACAATTTAAAATTGAATAATATTTCAACGTGGAAGATTTTAAGACTGCGGGTAAGAATGCAAAATTAAATAAAAATTCTGCTTAAAAAAAGTTGTTAACTTTTTTCCTTCTTTCGGGCCGCTCAAAAACTACGTCATGTTATTTTGATGACTTTTGCCACCCCTCCCCTTCTTCACAGATCATCACACAAAGATTGAACCCCCCGGTGTGATAGTCACCAAATACAGACATCCCGCCTTAAATAAAATTTTTTCATCGATTTTATTTGATGAACGTCTAAAATGAACCAAAGAAAGTACAAACATAATATTTAGATACTTTACTTATAAAATGTAATCACTAGTTCTCATTTTTTAAAAGCATTTCAAAAAATTGTTTTACACATTTTTATTTTTTTCTGCCTTATTTTTATTAACTATCTCCCAGCACTGGAATTAGTTTTTGAACGGCCCCTTTTTTTAATATTGTTAAATTTTGAATCTTGTAATTCTGAAGTTTTCAGTAACGACTACTGTTTTCGTTAAATTATCGTATATCTTGGAAAATATTCGGTCACATCTATTCATTTCAATTCTGAAGAATTTTCGATGACAAAGAAATTTCTCTTGTCTAGTTAATGGCCGGTGCAGTGTGGCACTTCTCCGTTCATGATTTGCGCTCGTTTTTTCATCCAGGGTTATTTTTCTCGTCTCGGAAAATTGGGGTAGGGGAGCCGGGTTCATTTTAGAACGTTAATAACGTCGAGGCTGCGTTTCGCCTGGCGGTTACACCATTACGTTGTACCCTGAGTCCACCCCTCACCCTTCCGTTCTGCTCGCTATTGATTCTGGTTCGTGCTGCCCTGCCTTGCTAGGAACGTCGTCGGCTTGCTCGCTGGTTTTCGAGGTTATCATGATTTTTAACATTGCAACGGCTGAAGACCTCAACTTCGACGTCGTCATCACGGCAATGCAGTGACCCGGTTTTAGTGACTCACGGATGTAATTATCCTACCGCTGACCGAAGGTTGCAGGATCTTGCCGGCAAGAAGCGATCGCGGCATACGGGACATTAATTACCATGGAAAAAGTCCTTAAATATGTTCAGCTTTCGATTCACCTCGAACCTCCTTCATTTACCGTATAATTCGATGGTTAAAAAAATATATGCAGTCGTATATTTGCTATCGCGATACTTCATTTACACACAAAAGTAGGAATAGTTCTCGATTTTCAGTCACTTTTTTGTGTAAAATAAGTTTCGAGGTGGAGACTCTAAATATTGCTTTAAAATTTAAGATTTTCAGGGATGCCAGTCCGTCCCCTTTTTTCCCTAATCCCCTTTTTTTCCCCTTTTTCCCCCCTTAAATTTGCAAAATCCCCTTAAATCCCTAAAATCGAGAATTTTGACCCAATTTCCCTTTTTTTCACAAAGCTTAGATTCATTTTTGTAAGACTGTGATTGGTTATTTGAGTAAGGAGTAAATATGATTGGTTGCTAACGTGTGTCTGTGAGAATATTGCGGAAAATATCTGTATATCTATATAAGAACAAAGAAGAAGTCTTGAGAAAAATATTTAAGTATAAATTGCAATGTAAAAACGAGTATTAGATACGTGTTTTAGGTTCTAAGGTAAGTGACAATAGGTACATCGTTAAAGACGTGATCTACCTGTAAATGTGTACTTAAATTTTTTTTCTATTTCATAATTTCTTGCTTACATGACTTAAACATTTGTATTTTCCATGTAAAGTAGATTCTTGAACTGGTAGAAACGTTCAGGTAATGTCAATACATTTGAGAATCTTTACTTGTATTTGTCTTATATCCAAGATTGATTTTATTGTTTTTTTTTCACGGTTTCTGTATTTAAAAGTTAGTTTTTCGATCGAATTCTAGTAACCAGTTTTGTGCTATATAAAAGGCGTTGTAAGCTAATATTATAAAGGAAAAAAAGGATTATGATGAGTTTAGAAAAGTTGCGTACAAAAAAGAAAAAGAAAAGCGAAACAAGGTAGATCAATTGCCCAAAAAAATCGAGAAAAAGAAGTCTGAATTAATTAGGTCTGCTATATTAGAAAAAAAAGAAAGGAACTATCTGCTAATTAGAAGATGTTTTGATGCAATTACATTTTTTAAAGAGATACTGATATGCGGAAATGACGTATCAAAAGTTCCTAATAATAAAATACCAATTGTCACAAAAATCTAGTATTTATTAAGGTATTTTCACTCCCCTCACACTTTAAAAAATCCCCTTTTTTATCAAAAATATCCCCTCTTTTCCCTAAATTTGAACGACTGAACCGCTGGCATCCCTGGATTTTTCAAAAGTATGATTTTTTAATACTCTTGTCACTGAGATAATTCTGCTGATTCAGAAATGAGGGTTAAAGATGATTTTTCGAAGCTTTTTAATTAAGGCTGTTTAACTATATTTTGTGTTCTGGTTTATATCTTACAAAACAATCAAGGTTATATTTCTTTTCTGAATTGTCTACCGTTACGGAATTTTCCATCAGACGTTACGGGCTCAAGTAGTCAAGTATAGTGCTAGGCCGCTAGGGCACAATACATGACCGGTTAGTTTCACGGAAATTTCCGTAATATCCGGCAGTGTCATTCTTTTCTTTCAATATCGAATTATGGATCTTCACATTAAATTCAATATTCCTCGAAAAAATCATACTTTTTTGTGTCATACATCAAACTATAAAGCTAATAACTGTTCCTACCGCCTTAAATTTTTAATATAAACATAACTTAACACATGAAATTTATTACGAGGAAAAAAGTGGTTAGAACTCTTCGTGTCACAGATAAGAATGATTACCTATCTCTAAAAGTTAAGAATAATCGAGATAATAATAATTACTTTCGACTATTTTTATTCTCAAAATAAATCCCGAGTTGGGAAGAAATTTCTCATCTTGAGTTATTTTCTTTAAATACATTTGTAAAACATTTGAAGTAATTTAATGAATTGTTTCTGGAACAGATTCGTTTTAATGGCAGTAAATTACTAGTAGCTGTTTTCGAGGCTGTTTCTAAAGATCCAATTTAACTGTATCAATTTTTTTGGCAATTTTTGTTTGAAGCTCAATTTAAATTTGGTGTAAATATTCATTCTACTGAAGTATTTCTAGGTCTATTATTGGCCTTGCGAGATTGCTTGTTTTGAGAAGAAAATGAAAGCCTTTGAAGCTATAATTTTGTAAACACGACAATGAGACGATGATAGACTGAAAGTTAAACAAAAGTAACCTTTTCTGATAGATGTTACCTTCAAAGGCGAGCACTATTGTGTGAAAGAGATGTTATTAAATTACCGGCTCTATAATATGGAAATAATTTCCGGTTCAGAATTATCGTGAAATTCTTCTTGAAAATGAACTAATTATGGAACATCTGTACAATTTTTTTACTTTATTTTAAATTGTTGTTTTTATTACATGTGAAACATTTTGAAATTATATTTGAATTTCCAGATTTTATTAGATGCCTTATTAAAAAAATATTGCATTTTTTGTAAAATACGTTTTGATATGACTTTTGGATTGGAATTTACTTTCGGACCTAATCTATGACCCATTTTAAAAATGGAAGTAATTCTTCCGAGTCACTAAACGCGATAAATTTCAGCATCGAGTAAACTAAAAAAAAATTCTAGAGCAAGAATTTCATGCCAGTTTCTGTTTTAAACTTTCATTTACAATCGCAAATTAGATGTCTTTATTACGAATAGTAAACATAAGCTGTAGCAATTTCATTGTTAGTTTAATTATTTCAAGGAAACGATGCAGTGCTCTTTGCAGAATACTCCCAATGATCTTGCAATTCTTACTTATTTTTATATTTTGTAAGATTATTATTATTATTATTTATTGGAATCACAGCCTTCCAGCGAGTCACTTTGACAGCATTTTGGAATCTTAACCCTCTAGTCACAAACATTTTTTACCTATCCGGCAGTCACCATCATGGGTCATTAAGGACCCACAAATTCTGTTGCCGATAAAAAATGTTTGAATTTGTTATATTTAGACTTATAGTAGTGAATATCAGTCATCGAAGCCTCTCGAATAATATTCTTTCGATAAAAATTTGATGCGACAAGTTTGTATCGAGTTGTGCCGAGTTTGTAACGAGTCACTTTGACAACATTTTGGAATCTTAACCCTCTAGTCACAAACATTGTTTACCTATCCGGCAGTCACCATCATGGGTCATTAAGGACCCACAAATTCTGTTGTCGATAAAAAATGTTTGAATTTGTTATATTTAGACTTATAGTAGTAAATATAAGTCATCGAAGCCTCTCGAATAATATTCTTTCGATAAAAATTTGACGCGACAAGTTTGTAAAACAGTGGAAAAAGTTTGTTTTTTTCAATGCGAAAAATCGGTGAAAACGGCTTTTTGTCCTTTTTACCGGGGTTTATGATGTTTTTATGCGATTTAAAAAAAGCTTACAGTTTCGTAATCAAGACTTCCCTATAAAAAACTAGCAGAATAGTTTTTTTTGTTGTTTCCAAAATGTATATTTATTTTGCAAAGTGAAGGTGCAAGTTTTGCTTGATTAAAACAATCACATTTCTGTCTATTTTTTCGTTGTGAACTACACTTTTCGCACATATTACGGGATTAAATAAAACCAGGGTGTCTAGTGACCGGGAAAGCCCGGAATTTTGTAAAACATTGAAAAATACGGGAAAATGCCGGGAATTCATTGACAGATCCGGGAATTCTTTGAAAGATCCGGGAATTCTGTTGCCATGAATTCCTAATCTTTATTTTCTGTGTAAAACTATTCTTATATAATAAAAACTTTAAAAAACGTGATTTGTCTTATTTGAAAAGAAGGCGCATATCACAGCTAATGAACATCGTTTTCTTGGTCATGCGCAGAAACTCAAGTCTCTTCAACTTCGAAAATCGACTCGAGACCACCAGAACCAATTTGCTAAAAACTAATTTTTGTTTGAAGATTCATCTCTCAGGTTGAAAATGTAACTTCCATTTTTTGTTGAAAATTGATCTTTTTAGTTAAAAATTTGTCTTTATTGGTAGAAAACTAATCTTTTTGGTTGAAATTCATATTTTCAGATTAAAAATGCAACTTTTTTACAAAAAATCCGTCTTTGGCTTGAAAATTTAACAATTTGGATGAAATTTGTTTTCTGTCTTGTCTGAAAAAGCTTTACTTACTGACAATCCATCTTTTTGATTAAAAAATTTGAATTTTGGGTTGAAAGTTGAACTACTTTGTTAAAAATTCTTTTTTTTTTCAAGTTTCATCGTTTTAATTGAAAATTCATCTCTGCTTGAAAATTTGGCTTGTTTGGTTGAAAATTCAACTGTTTTGTTGAACATTTTTTTTATTTTGACAAAAAATTCGTCGTTTTAGATTTAAAATTCACCTTTTTTGTTAAGAATTAAGTTGTCTTCTAAAAATTCAATTATTTCGTTGAAAATGCAACTGTTTTTGGTTGAGATTAATCTTTTTTGTTTAAAATTCGATCATTTGGTTGAAAATTAATCTTTGTAAGTTGAAAATTCAACAATTTGGTGAAAAATTCAACTGTTTGGTTAACAATGTAATTATTTTATTGGAAATTAAATTTAAATTAGCTTAGAAATAGATAACGCAGTCAAATTTCAACAAATTATAATTTTTTTTAAATTTTTCTCAAAGCTTAAAAAATGAGAAAGTTCCAAATATTTTCGATTGTAGCGTCGTGATTTTTCA
>CAKNWW010184362.1:0-20472 GCA_932074435.1 Andricus kollari
AATCATCTCGTATTTCCTGACCATTTTTAGGAGAGGATCTCTGCTATTTGCAGCGATGTAAGCTGTACTCAGAACAATTTGGTTAGGAAGACATTGGAGATTCAGAAGTCCGCGTTCGCCTTGACGGCGTAAGATGTACAATCGCGGAACGGACGAATTGATATGCAAGCTTTTATGCATATGCAGGATCTTTCTGTTGGCGATATGAAGGGGCGTAGGATCATTCTTCGTCCATCGAACCACCTTAAACGAGTAGAGTAGAATCGGAACGGCAAACATGTTAGTGAGTAAACTTTTCTTTCTTCAGATGAATCTTGGCATAGTTATCCAATCAAAAATCCATATCAATCTCTCATGTGTACACCTTGGCGATATTTAAAGCAAGTTGAAGTTTGCTTGCAACAGAAGCATATTAAATACATAAAAGACCTTATGCTCGCGATGATTAGTGTCACTGCAGAGGTATCCAGGAGAATTGCTTCGTGTAAAAGATAGAGGCAGAAGTGTGATGCAAAAAAGCAGAGGGCTCATGGTGTCTATCATGGTAAATCTAGTTTTCCAAAGGGGCATCAATCTCTCTATGCATCTCACTATATCTGGATGAACCTTCAAGCTTTCCAATTGACAGATGATAAGTTTATGAGAGGTTGATTCGAATGCTCTCCGGTAGTCAATCTCGGCCATTGACAGAACGCGCTGATGGGCTGCTGCATCTTCGCAAACGCCTGTCAATTAGCAGGTTCTCTTGGCAGCCTCCTACACCTTTTTTCGACCCACGTTGTTCATATATCACTCACCGCACAGCAGTGGTCCGAAACAGCTAAAAAGGCGGAAATGAGTCGAATATATGAAAGTCGTTATTGGTGAATAATTGTGTATTTTTTCATATGGAAATATACAGGGTATCACACACCAACCATATTTTTATCCTTCGTAATTCTGCAGTTCCGTAAAATTCTCCTGAACATGACGTATCCACAGCAGCGTTGCGAACTCTGAAATAACGTTGACTTTGGGTTGTTAAAGCTATCGTGCTTACCTAATTAAGAACCCACAGAGAGCTAACATGTTGTATACCAAATTAAAGGAAACATTTCGCTTTAAAAAAGTGTTAAGCCAAAAGTTGAATGTCGCCCACTGACTGCTGCTCCAACAGGCCCAAATATGCACTACGAAATTCTTATGGAAGTGATCAAACGTGAACTTTGAATTGAATTATAAAAACATGTTACGAGATGTCGTGGGTTAATCCTAGATAGTATGAGTCGTTAGTGTGTGTAAATCAAGGAGCAGTGAGCGATTTTTGCCCCTACACGCCCCCAAGGGGCATTTATTTATAAAAGTCGGGAATCGCGTCGCCCGGACGTAGTGTATATTTAGGCGTCTTGGAGCAGCAGTCAGTGGGCTACATTCAACTTTTGGCTTAATACTTTTTTGAAGCGAAATGTGGCCTTTAATTTGGTATATAACATGTTAGCTCTTTTTGGGTTTTCAATTAGGTAAACGCGATAGGCTTAACAACCCAAAGAGATAGTTGCTTCAGACAAGGAAGGTATGAATTGAAAGGAGGAGAGGGTATGGAAAGGATAAAGACAATGGAGTTGAGAATTGAGAGAAAAGAGAAGGCAGACAGGAGAAATAATATTGTGATAAGAGGGTTGAGGCTTAAGAGCCGGAAAGAAATAGAAAGCTTGGAAGCGCCGCTACAGAGCATAGGATGGGTTAAAGGCAAAGTAGTAAAAGTTAGGCTAGAGGGGGGAAAGGAGAAGCAAGTGGCGGTTATGGAGTTAGAGAGCTAGGAAGAGAAGTTGGGGTAATACGAAATAAAAATAGAGGGAGTTAAGGGACAGCGGCGAGGGTAGGATATTGGAGAATAAAAGTGTACGAGAAAATGTGGACGTAGGACGGGGAAAAAGAGGTGCTGAAGGAAGTGCAGGTGAATTTGTTTCGTAAGATCTAGGGACGTCGGAGTGAAGCAGGCTAGAAGAGTAGTGAAGGTGCTGTACTGGAACGTAGTAGGGGTATATCTGGAGTATCTGGTGGTGTATCCAGGAATTTGATGCAGAGGGACTAGTAGAAACGTGGGTAGAGAGAAAGGAATGGGATAGCATAGCATAGAACCGAAGCTGCCAAGGGGGTATAAGTAGAGACTCTAGGAAGTGGTCAGAGTGAAGAAGTAAGGAAGGGCTAGTAGCGTAATTATAAGGGGGCCTAGGAATGGATTGGAGGAAGAAGTTCATGGAGAGGGAGATGGAGTGGAAATGAGGGCAGTAAAGATAGGAGGGCTAACGTGTAAGTTTGTGGCAGTGTACAATAAGGATGGAATGGAAAGAATTAAAGAAAGGGTGAAAGACTTTGCTAGGTAAAAGAGAGGAGGGTATGGTGGTACTGGGAATGACTTCAATGCGATGATGGCGAGGGAAGGGGGCCTTTACAGGGAAGGGAGGGGTAGGGGTATCGGTGATAGACGATGTAGTCATGAATATGCAAGGGTGGGATGAGACGGAGAGATTCGCAGTGGAAGCGAGAGTAGAATCAGACCAGCAGCCAATAGGGCTGTAGATAAGGGAGAAGAGCGGCGGAAGGCAATATAGGGAAGAAGCGTCGATGGGGGAGAGGGTGAGCTGGACGAGGAAGGCGACAGAGAGAAGTATCGATCTGTTAGGAAAGGTACGCTTTGAAGGGGAGTCGGTAGAGGACACATGGGAGCATTTGAAAGAGAAAGTGAAAGGGTGTTTGTGCAAAAGAAGGTATTCAGAAAGAAGAAGAAAGGAATTGTGAAGCCGTGGTGGGATAGGGAATGTAAAAATCTTGAAAGGAAGGTGAAGAGGAAGTACAAGAAGTGGAAAGAGGGATCTGTGAAAAAGGAGGAGTACGTAGAAATGAGGAAGGAGTTCAAATTGATGTGTAAGAAGAAAGAACAGGAAAAGGAGAAAGATCTGGAAGAGGAGTTTGGATGTGTTGAGACAGACGGGGACGTGTGGAAGCTAATAAATAGGTTTGGGAAGTATAGAGAGGGGATAAGCGAGAAGATATGGAGGGAGGAGTGGAGGCAGTATTTTAAAGAATCATTTCTGGACTCAGATTCCAGGAACAGAGATGATGGTAGTAGAAGAACGAAGGAGGCAGAGATGGAGGAGGCGAATGACGAGGAGGTAGAGAAACAGATAAGGAAGTTAAAAAGGTCAAAGCCAGCAGGGCTGGACTGGGTAGAGAACGAAGCATGGCTGCTTAGTACACAAGAGGTTAGGGAGAGGCTATAGGAGGTAGTGAAGGAAGTATGGAGGGGATAAGAAAGCATACAGGAATGGACAGAAGAATTATAGAGGGATTACGCTAATGAATGCGGCGCATGTAGTATATGCGACGGTGGTGGTGGATAGGCTGTGGAAGGATGTCAAGGGGAAAAGAATATTGCCGGAGATGCACGCGGGCTTTAGGTCGGGTAGGAGTACTATCTACAATATCTACGTTCAGCAGCACGTGGTACACGTTTTTGATGGATCTCAAAGGCGCGTTTCCTTCAGTGGATAGGAAGAGGTTATGGGAGGCGATGAAGGAGAGGTTAGTGGAAAGAGGCCTGATTGAAAGGGTAAAGGAGATATTTGAAGAAACGAAAGATATGGTGAGTGGTGGTGAGGGGAATTTGGAGGGATTCTGCATGGACAGGCGGTTAAGGCAAGGGTGTCCGCTTAGCTCAACGCTTTTTGCGATGTAAATCGCGGATATGGAAAGTAAGCTGGAAGCCGGAGCGATAAGAGGAGTTAGTGTAGGAGGGGTTAGAATTTGATCACTCGCGCATTTCGATGACATAGTGTCACTGGCAAGACGCGAGGAGGCTTTAAAGGAGATGATGAAGAGGTTGAGAAGATATCTGGATACGAATATGTTAGATCTGAATGCGCAAAAGTCCAAGGTGATGATGTTCAGAAAAGGAGGTGGAAGGTATAAGAGAGGGTAGTGGAAGTGGAAGGCAAAGAAGGTGCAGGAGAAATGGGGGACTGGATGGTCACATAAAAAAGAGAGCGAGGAGGCCAAATGTGATGATAAGACAGGTGTGGGGGTTGACCTCATTATATTGTCAGGTGGGAGACGGGGAGATCGAGTTTATGGATTCTAGCGGGGAGACAGGCGTGTAAATATGAGGAGAAATTTTTGGAAGAGGGGAAAGTAAGTTAGTCAGGGTGTGTTGGTGGAAGAAGGAGAACATGAGAGGATGTGGGAAGGTGGAGGTTGAAAGGAAAAGTTATTTTTGGACGAATGGACGAAGTGAGAATGATACTCCTGTGCTTTCTTAATCAGGACCTTCAAGAATGAGTACTCGAGATGACTAAGATTTGATGCATTTTGCTCACCCTGATATTGAAGTCAAGGCCGAGTGTTCAAGAAGCCTCCTCCGCTGCTTTGTACAGAAACGCCCCTTTGCCCACTTCTTTGTATTTCCTAACCGCTTTAAGAAGAAGGTCTTGTCCATTTGTGACTATATGTGCTGTACCCAGAATAATCCTGTTGTAAAGACATTCAAGATTCAGGATTCCGCGAACACCTTGACGGCTTGTGATGTGAAGTCGCGGAACAGAAGATTTAAGGTCCATGCTTTTGTTCATGTGCATAACCTTTCGGGACCCGATATCGAGGGATCTGAGCTTATCCTTCGTCCATGGGACCACTTCAAATGTATAGAGTACTACCGGGACGACAAGCATGTTCGTCGCAGATACTTTGTTCCTTGCTGACAGTTCGGAAGACCAAATCCGTCAGATGAGACGTTTATATCTGCATCAAATAGTATCCTTTATTAATTTCACGTCTTGAATTTAGCTCTGTGGAACGCCCAGGTATGTATAGGTCTCTTCAGCTCCAAGGTGTCGTATAGCGCTTGAACCTTGGCGAACTTTTCTAACCCGAACTCCATTCCAATCTCTTGAGTGTACTTTTTGACAATATCTAGAGCTAGATGTAGTTTCTCGTGATATTTAGCATAGATCTTAAGATCAACCATGTAAAATACATGAGTGACCTTATGCTTTCGATTTCCAGGTTTGGCGCAGAGGTACCCTTCAGAACTGCGAAGTACGAGAGATAGTAGCAATAATGTGAGGCAAAAGATCCAGATGAGATAGTAAATCTGGTTTTCCAAAGCTGCATGAATCTCTCTATGCACCTCGCGATGTATGGATAAACGTTTAAGCTTTCCAACAGACAGATGATAAGTCTGTAGGAGATTGAATCGAAAGCTTTCCGGTGATCAATCCAAGCCATCGATAGGTAACGCTGATAGAAAGCTGCGTCTTTAGAAACATATCTATCGATGAGCAGGTTCTCCCGACATCCTGCTACGCCTTTCTTTGAACCGCGTTGTTCGTACATCTCTCACACAGGTCCAATTGTCCGAACAATCCTATCATTTAGGATAGCTGTGAAGATCTTATACAGTGTGATCAGACAAGTTATTGTCCTGAAATTCTTAGGGTCAGCTAAGTTGCCCGTCTTCGGCAGGAGCACTGTGCGCCCTTTCATCAACCACTCGGGAATAGGCTTTTCCGAATTTATATATGAGGTGAAAATGCGGGCCATATGCTGGTGGGTTGATGTAAACTTCTTCCACTAGAAGGTCTTGATACCATCTGGTCCCGGAGCGGTATAGTTCTTTGTGATTCTCAATACTGTTTTCACCTCCTCTGTGTCTGTAGAAATACGTCGTTTCGGCGTGTGTGGAACACCTTGATAGTATATATTCTAGGTACTCTGCATGTGTGCGACACGCTCTGCGACTATCGCTGGGAACTTCTTGACGTAAAATGCAGCTCCCTCCGGAAACCCTCCATGCCCAATTTCAATCAGGGTGATTTAAGGAAGGCAAACGTTAGCTTATGCGACAAAGACTACTCCTTCACATTTCTGTCGAAGATGCCGTGTATCCTCTTCTTGAGGAGCTGTTCGCGGAAGTTTTTCTCCTGTGGTCGCTTGATTCGGGCTTTCAGGAGTGAGTACTCGAGGTGAATAATATTTTAGGCATTTTGCTCACCCCTGATATTGAAGTCAAGGCCGAGTGTTCAAGCAGCCTCGTCCGCTGCTTTGTACAGAAACGCTCCTTTGCCCATTTCTTCGTATTTCCTGACCATTTTAAGAAGAGGGTCTCGACGGCGTGAGATGTAAAGTCGCGGAACAGAATACTTAACGCGCATGCTTTTGTTCATGTGCATGACTTTTTGAACTTGGAACCACTCCAAATGAATAGAGTACTACCGGGATGAGAAGTATTTTTGTTGTAGATACTTTGTTCTTCGCTGACAGTTCAGAAGACCAAATCTGTTAAATGAAACGTTTGTATCTACATCGGAGAGTATTCTTTATAGATGCCACGTTCTGAATGCAGCTCTGTGGCGCGCCCAAGTATATATAGGTGCCTCCAGCGCCAATGTGTTGTATAGCACTTATGTCGAAGAGTTCAGTGTCGTCAGGGATTGCATTAAGTTTTTATCGCTTAAAATAAACTTTATTGCAATTTTCTAATCGAAATTTCATTCCAATATCCCGAGTATATCTCTCGACAATCCCTAGAGCTAGATCTAGTTGCTGCTTATTTCCAGTATAGATGATAAGATCAACTTGTGTAAAATACATGATTGACCTTATGCTTTCAATTTCAAGGTTTGTCGTAGAAGTAGCCTTCGGAATGGCAAAGTGCGAGAGGTTGTGGCAATAATGTGAGGGAAAAGAGTAGAGGGCACAGGGCTAGGGTACTTGGTCAAAACAAAATTTTCAAAATGTCAAAAAGGTAATTTATATTTGTGTTCTGTGTAACGACACGATGTCATGCCAAAAAAAATCAGCTCGATCGGAAAATTTTTACTGGTTGCTCAACGATCACGAAGTTTCGAAAAATTTCTTAAAATTTGGTACGGTATGAGTTGAATAGCAAGGCACATCCTGATTTTGAATAATAGGTACATAACACGTCAAAAAGTCAATAAGACAGTGCATATAGTCATGTGTGCCCAGAAACTAAGTTTTATGTGCTCCCTGCATCACCTTAAGCGCAGAAGACAGCTAGCGAGAGCTGGCGGCTGCTTGACGCTGCTGCAGCGCTAGGAATATTCAGTCGCAGTGGTTACGGCTACCTCATGTCCTTTATGTCGCCTTTTATATCGCTTATTTATATCGTTTTGTGCAGCGTTATTGAATAATGAACAGCGAGAATTTCATAAAAATATATAAGTTTTCCAAACTTCTATCATTTTTATTTTATTTTAATTCACAAATTATTTGGAACTAAATATGTCAGAGTTTTTGATTTCACGACACAAAAAATTGTTTCTCTTCCTCATTATTTGTTAGGATTTTGTTGTACTCTCCTGGTGGAGCCACGCCTCTCTCCGCAACGTCGTGCACAACACGGAGGTTCTTTACAATGTTCAGTGTCTGAAACGAAATAAAAATTAGCGTGAAGTAATCTGTATCTTTTACTTACTAGTGAGAGAGAACTAAGACGTATTACCTTCTTATACTCTTTACATTTTTTCCACTCAACTGGGTCAACTGAGAGAAAAGAAGTTGGCAAGTTCAATAGGGGGAAAAACATCATACTGTTGCTTGTGGCAAAATCAGCTCATGGTCAAGGAGTTTAGAAAAAAATTCCCAACTGTAAATGTTGAGAATTTAAAAAAGAATGAAAGATTCTCTGTAAACATTGCCGTGGAATCAAAACCTCTGACATATTTAGTTCCAAATAATTTGTGAATTAAAATAAAATAAAAATGATAGAAGTTTGGAAAACTTATATATATTTATGAAATTCTCGCTGTTCATTATTCAATAACGCTGGGCAAAACGATATAAATAAGCGATATAAAAAAACTATATAAAAAGCGACATAAAGGACATGAGGTATCCGTAACCACTGCGACTGAATATTCCTAGCGCTGCAGCAGCGTCAAGCCGCCACCAGCTCTCGCTAGCTGTCTTCCGCGTTTAAGGTGATGCAGGGAGCACATAAAACTTAGTTTCTGGACACAGGTGACTATATGCACTGTCTTATTGACTTTTTGACGTGTTATGTACCTATTATTCGCAATCAGGATGTGCCTAGCTGTTCAACTCATACCGTAAAAAATTTTGAGAAATTTTTCGAAACTTCGTGATCGTTGAGCGACCAGTAAAAATTGTCCGATCAAGCTGATTTTTTTGGCATGAGATCGTGTCGTGACACAGAACACAAATATGAATTACCTTTTTGACTTTTTGAAAATTCTGTTTTGACCAAGCACCCTAGCGCAGGGTGTTGCTCTGAAAGATAACTATCGGAAAGGTGACGTTGTTAGTTGTCAGGCGATGTTTTCCACATGAGATAGTAAATCTGGTTTTCAAAAGCGTAATCAAGCTCTCTATGCATCTCACAATGTGTGGATGTACCTTTGCGCTTTCCAACAGACAGATGATAAGTCTATGTGAGGTTGCATCGAAAGCTTTCCGGTAGACAATCCAGACCATCGATAGGTAGCGCTGGTAGGATGCTGCGTCTTTGCAGACACATCTATCCATGAGCAGGCTCTCCCGACATCCTGCTGCGCCTTTCTTTGAGCCGCGTTGTTCGTACATCTCTCGCCACACAGGTCCGATTGCCCGAACAATCCTATCAATCAGGATAGCTGTGAAGGTCTTATACAATGTGTTCAGACAAGTTATTGACCTGTAATGCTCAGGGTCAGCTTAATTGCCCATATTCGGTAGGAGCACTGTGCGCACTTACTACAACCATGTTTGGTGTTATCATTGTTGATCCTACAAGCAGCTAGGGAAAGGTTTCGTCCATCCTTGTAGAGCCCCGCATGCAAGAATAAGTCTGCATACTCTGAGAGGTCGCCCGGTATCACAGGGTCACCTTTTGAGATACCTCACCCAGGTGTTATTCAGCTTTCGGCACGGTTGTTACGCGTCCGCTTGGGGGTTAGGTCCTTCGGGACCATCCCTGAAACATTCTTCGCGACTGATTATTTATTATTGTAACCATATTCAACATGAACCCTTGGTACAGGGACCCTCAATCAGCAACCGCGTTACTGCGATATCGCCGGGAGCGGGTGCAATTTTGTAGAATGGAACCCGCTCCCGGTGAAATCGGCATTAATACATAAAGCTTTAATCCTCGATGCAAATCAAACATTCACAGTTTTGATCTTCTCTGTTTAGTTTTGTAGTATCTGCAATAAGCTCATGGTGTATGGTACCCTCGCAGTCTCGGCAAGTAAACTCACCTTTTATCATCCAGCGTGCTTTCGGTGTATACAGTGCCAGGAATTGCTCGTTGATCTTGCCTACTGTGTATTCGATGATCAACTATACTGCGAAAGACATTATGCAGAGCAACTGAAACCGAGATGTGCCGCATGTGATGAGGTAAGATTATCATTTCAGTTAAAACGAAAACTATAATTGACCGGTTGGGTGCAATAGCGGTGTTCTTGCATTTTAACAAGTCACTTGTTTTTCACGTGTTCTTCATGAATTTATGTACTGAATATATGAGACATAAGTGATTTATAAAAACGCAAGAACACCGTTATGTTACCAAGCCGCTTGATGAGAGTTTTCTAATTGTAAGCTATACCAAAAAAAACATATTGCTTTGCTTTCAGATAATTATATAATTAGATAGTCAAATAGTATATCCATAATAAACAGCGTACCAGTTGACCTTATCAACTTTCCTCAGAAACGTAACCTAACAATACTCTGAAGTAAGAAGAATAAAGTCCATAACAACTAGCCGCGTGCAAAATGACGTCGGGTCAGGTGGGGTTCGCAACCCGACCACAGAAAACGAAAACTCGAAACGGCCCGAAAGTTACCGTAAATTATCGGAAACTTTGCATTTGTTTCTTGGTAACCACGGGATCGCATGTTAGATCATTTCAACGCAAATACTTCTGTTAAACTTTCCAGGTTAGCGTTAATTATAGAGTGATACGAAAATCCCCAATTTTGAAGAATGCTTTTAAATTTTTTTTTCGTTTTTGAATGTTTAAAAAATTTATCCAAATAAGTCAACACTTACATTCCCTTATCGAGGCCAAATTTTAAATTCCAAATATTTCCGTTGCTTTTGTGCTTACAAAAAAATGTTTGGCATAATATTAACGTTTTTTTATGATAAACTTAATGATGTTGTGCCATTTTATTTTTAAAAATTTTTAGAGACTTTTTTACATAATTTACTTTTTCTTCCTATAATTAAGGATTTCAATGTACTGTAATATTGATGTGTTTTTGACCAAGAGAATTCATACACCTTCGGCACCGCAATCTTTATCTCAATCAATCATTCATACATACGTTGGGCGCCAGACCTTTCTTGAGTCAAAAACAAAAAAATCACGATAATTAAACAAAATATCAAAAGTGACTCCAACACTACTATTTCAACTTTCAAATTCTAGACTCGATAAACAAACCACATTATTGAGATTACGATGTACCGGAATTAGAACTGACTTCAATTCAAACTAGCTCAGATCCCAAGAGGGAATATTAGGCAGAAGGCCTGGTTTCGTATTGATAAGGGTATTAATAAATTAATACGATTGGCGTAACAAAGATCGATCGAAAATCACAAAATTGACGATTTCTTATATTTAATAAATTAACGTAATACCGGTCCGATACTCCATGATATCGCGGAATTTAATAATTAAATCCTATCTTAATTTATTATAATGAATTTTTTGTAAGAAGGGAGCGTGGGAAACAACTAGTTATTATTCAAAGGCACTAGGGTTTACGTAACGGCTATTCAGAAATATTGGGTTGTGCGGCAAACAACTGAATTTTTGGTAAATGCCAACATATCTCAGATTAAGGGGCACATTTCACTATAAGGGTTGTGATAATAGTTTCATTTTAGGGAAGAACTTATTATTATTCTGGGTACTAAGGGCTGGGGAACAACTATTCACCAAAGTGAGGGTATGGGGCAAACGAGCGAAAAATCCACGAAAATCATATCAAAAATAAATTGCACAAAATCAGATAACATAAATAAATTGCATTAAATCAAATCACATAAATAAATTCCAAAAATTCAAATCACAAAAATTAATTCCAAAAATTCAAATCACAAAAATTAATTCGACCAAAATCTAATTATACATGGTTGAATTCAAAAGATTCAATCCTGGGAAACCTTATGGCCACGTGACGAACCTAACCTCAAAATCAATAATGGGAGCTTTCTGGGCAACAAATGAAATTTTAGGGCTTTCTTGGACAACTAAAATCGAACAGGGTTTATTTAGGGCTTTCTTGGCCAACTAGATAAATTTTAGGGCTTTCTTGGCCAACTAAATATGAACAAATTGAAATTTACGGGCTTTCAAAACCAGCTACAAAAAAAGGACACATTATAAATGCTTCCTTAACCAAAATAAAGGCTGAAACGTTTCACAAGATTATATGGTGGAAAGTCTTACCAACTGATTCGTTGAGCACAAGAAAATTTAGCCTCCTCTGGAAGCGTCCGGAACGACCTGGCAGAGATCCTCGAAGGAGCGACGAAAAACTTTGTATGCTGGTAATACTTGGTGGCTACTACGGCAAAAAGACAAGAGACAATGTCGTACTAAGTGAAGCGATACAGACATTTTTAATTTTAATATGGTAATCTCCGTTATTGCTAGCCTTAACCTAACAAATTTAAACCACTGTTTTTATTCTCCGAAAACGTCCTACGAGCATTTACTAACTGAAGGGCTCATTTGTAACAATTAAAAATCTTGCACCGTGGTTATGAATTCGGAGTATTGACGATAGAGGGCCTGAGCTGTAGAGTTACCACGCGTATAGCGGGTGTGGTTTTCTCATTCAAATCGCCTCTAATGAAGATTAAGTGGATGTCGTGTTGACGAGGAATCCTTAAGATTTCTGGAACAATCCAGATTCTGTAGAAAATCCAGGTGATTTCCAGTCCATAACTACAAGCGATTCCCAGTTGCGATTTGCAGATGTTAGGTTGGCAGCAGCGCCTTATGGTGGAACTGGCGGGAATAATTCAAATGGTAGAATCTAGGTTATGGTTGTAGTGGCGAGTTGGTTGAGTCTTTTCGGTGTCCCGATGTACTTGAACCTTCTGCGATGTCCCACGATGATGATGTTGACTTCGAACAAGGGTTTACATGTAGAAAAAATTAAAATTTCGAAACGAATCAGCGATAAGAAATGAAATTACAAACTAAATCGAAACGAATCATGGATTATCGTGTAGCCTCAGTAGTGTTGAATTATCTTTAATTTAAATATTATCATGAAGTATGTCTTGTGAGTTGCAAATGGTAACATCACAGTACCTAGACTTGTAAATATTTTCTATATAAATTAATTGCTACCATATACAGCAGGCCTGCTGAGATTGGGGAAAAAGACTCAATAACCACATATTCGAGTTCCACCACCACTTTCCTCTTCTCGGGTCCAGAGGCTTGGGGGGGGGGGGGGGTGGTCGCTCTCTTAAAGTTGAATGAGTACAGGTCGGCGGTGGTTTTAAAATCCCATCTGGCAAATGAGTCTTTTTCCCTATCTGGGCAGGCCTGATATACAGTATAAGTCTGATAAGTCTCGATTTCCCTCATGAAGTCATGACATATACGTTCACACAAACTAATTTAATGCTCTCACTTATATGAGTGCATACGATCACGCGCGAATTTGCACAAATGCGCACTAGACCCGTGAGTGCTCATTCACATGTAATGTAATCGTTCGAATTTTCGATCTCTAGTTTTTAACGGATCTTTACGTTTCGGCACTAACAGAGTGCAAAAATCATAACATTTTGTCGGTGTCTTTCTGTATGCCTGTCTGCATATTTGTCTGTGCGATGACTTGAATTTTGTAGCCATGCTGACTTTGAAAGAATTGGTCCAATCGAGTCAGCCTTTGATACACTTTTTGAAGATACCAAAATTTAGGTGACATTTTTCGATTTGACCAAAATTCAAAAAGTAAAATCATTTTCAAAATTATGCAGTCTTATTTTAAGAAATCCGTAAGTTATAATCGTGATTTTTAATAGATTTTAACAAGATTCACAAATTATCTTAATTCTATTTTTTTATTAGAATTTACTTAGAACCGATCCTTGAAAGAACGGAATAAAAGTATGGCTAAAACATACATACTTCTTACATTCCGTTCCATTTTTTGTACATCGTTTTAACTTTCTAAGAGAACCGTCTGTATAACGCATTAATCGTAAACAATCGAGCTTTTGATAAGAATAAAAATGACTGTAAAATTAATAGTAACAAGACTTAGTTTGTTTTTATTGTTTTTGTTTTCTAAATTAAGAGAAGTTCAGGGAATACATGTCAGTCTTTTAAAAAAGGCAGACAACTTTTTTCTTTAAATTATACGCTAAATACCCTTCAAATTAAATAATATTTCATAATTATTTTCCTCTTGTGCTGGCTTCAATTGAATTCAGTTAAAGTAAACATTCTGTATGTGTCAAGCTTAAAAATCATGCGCATGAGATTTGAAAACTACTTGGGGAAATCAGACCCATTCTATCCATTGTACTCTCGGATTCTGAAGTTGAGTTTGCAACATCGAAGCATTTAGAGAAACCAGCAGGGTGAGGAAAGAAACGAAGATATAGGCTGGCGAGTAAGAAATTGTTTTTTCCGGAGAGTGGCTGACAAGAGCAGATCTGTAAAAAAATAAAAGGAAAAAGACTTGAACGAGAGTATTCACCAATTTTTTGGGCCGAAGAGTATGAAAAAGACAAAATGATGATGTCACTGCTTAACAGGGGGCGGAAATATTATTTAGGGAATGAGTCAAGAAAGGAGAAGAGGAGGGAAAAGGAAACAAAAACAGGTAGAGGAGCCGGAAGTACTAGGGATAGAAACTTTTATAAAGGAAATGGCAGCGGTAAAGGACGAATCAAGGGAGATACAGGCAGGGCAATTATGAATGAAGGAAATAGCAAAACAGGCAAAAGACATAAATCAATGTGTGAAAGTGATAAGGGAGGAGTCGAAGAAGAGGGATGAAAAATTGAAAGAAGGGATAAGGGGAATGAAGGGAAAGACTGAAAAGGTAGAAAAGGAGACGAAAGAAATAAAAACGGAGAACAGGTTAAATGAACAAGGAGTAGAAAATCTTAAAAGAAAGTTAGAAGAATGAGCAGAAAGAGGGAGATGGAAAAAAATAGAGTAGGATAAGATGATGGAGAGAAAAAGAAGAAGTTGAAAACGCAAATTGAGATGTTACGGGTGAAGGTGGAATTAATGGAGGAAACAATTGACTCCGTGCAAGTAAAGAGGGTATTTTAAAAAAGGTTAGTGGGGAAGTAATGATTGTAAAACGGCAAGAAATAAAGGGTAAATAAATTCCCAAAGTGGAAATGGTCTCGTGGCAGGCAAAACAAAAGTTAATAAAGAAAAAAAGTAAATTATCGGATACCAGACAATCTGAACAGGAGGGAAATGGTACAGATAGAATGAAGAAGAAGCTCCAGAGAAGAAAGACACGAACTTTTTTAAGTCAAGTAAAAGGAAATAGGATTCGGACAGGTTTAAAGAAGTAGTGGTCGGAATAATAATACGAATAAGGGGATACCAAGAGGGCAGTCCAAATAAGAGGAGGAGGTCAACCCTTCGTTGGCACACTGGGATAAAAAAGACCCCAGGAATGTTCGGACTAATTAAAGTCCCTTAAGCATTTGAAAATGGTATTCATACGGTTATTAAACAAACAAGCAAAAATGATTAATTTTCCCTTAAAAAATATCATTTTTTGCTATGTTCTAACTTCTAAAATCTTTTTTTCATATTTAAAATAAAGCTACTCAAAATAATGTATTGGCTCTTTGCGGGAAGCCTTTTTCGCTTGGGGTCAAAAAGCCCCCAGTATGCAAGCTATGTTATGCGTCGGGAAGTGTGCCATCGAAGGGTTAGATAATTTTTTGGAATATAGCACGAATTAAAAAGAAGGAGCGCGAATTCTGCATATAAATATAAAATTGTGAGGTAATATGTCTAACAGAGAGGTGGGTAGTAGAAATGGAATAAGAAAAAATAAAAATTATTGAATGGATTCAGGTGAGAATTACAAGGGGCCAACAGAAAAAAGGTAAGCATAGAGCTAGTAAGGTAATACTCAGAAAAATTTGGGCTTCCGAATTATCTGGAAAGAATAAGATCCAGGCGACCAATATGCTGGCCGTTCCTACACTGCTCTACACATTTGGCGCAGTAGAATGGAACGTCGATGAGTTGAATGAACTTGACTGAAGCACACGCAAGATGATGACAATTCATCGAAGTCATCATCCTAGATCTTCAGTACTTCGAATATACCTACCTCGAGATCAAGGGGGTAGAGGCTTGCTAAGCTTGAAGTTGACACAATGCGGCTCTAAAAGTGTTATATTACCATCTTAGGCACTTCTATGGTGTTGATCTATTACCCGTCTTGCCATACGCCCAGGGGGAACTCGAGTCCGTTGTGGAGAATGAACAGTGTAAGATCTACTGGAATTTCTCATTCTCCACCACTCAACGTATCAGTGCTACGAAGCCTGATATTGTCCTTCAAGATCTGAAAACCAAGATCATATACGTGATTGAATTTTCAACACCAGCCGATGGTAATATCACGGCAAAGAAGGAAGAAAAACTGGCGAAATATCAAGCACTTCTTTTCGAGCTGAGCAGGCTGTACCAAGGCTACAAAGTCCATCTTGTAGTTCTCATAATCGGCTGTCTTGGAGGTATGAAAGCTTCATTTCTAAGCCAACTCAACAAGATTCCGGTTTGCCAGCGTCAGGCTCATTCCATCGCAAACCGGATGGAAAAGGCTGTTCTTCTGGGATCACTTCATCTGGTCCGTCAACACTGTTCCTCATAACATTCTACAAAGATTGGTAGCTCTAAAAAGTATCCAGAGGTGAAACCTTCATCTCCGACTGTCCCGTCTGCCGCGTAAGGTCATCCGCGGCTAGAGACCTGACACCAAGGAACAGTGTTGAACGATGTTCTCTCGCGTAAATTTCCCGCTCTTGCTTACCTTCTAGGACAGAAGGAGCAGAAGTGGATGACGTAAAGGTTCCAGTTGCATTGGGATTGTCTGCTTTAAGGAACCATGATCGTAGCGTCCGTAGCCTATAACTTCTCTCACAAAAGCGGGTATCAAAAACAAAATTACCAGGGTAGAAAACAATACGAAAATCGATTTCTATTTTCACCATTTGGATCTCCATTCCAAAGTTTCCCGAACCAATATCAACAAAATTTCAGATCTAACTCCAGATCTAGATTCCCATCTGGTTTCTAATCCAATTTTTAACCTAGATTCCAACCCAATTATCAATCTAGATTCCAAAATAATAGACCAAGAAATCCATCCAACTCTTCTAACCCAATGTTACCAATGTTTAATCAAATGTCATTTGGGCAAAATCGAGGTCAAAGTAACCCAATGATCGAATTCCCCACAGAAAATGCGGAAAACGATTCAGGAATTAATAACAAAAGAAATTCCCAAAAATCCAGTTACGGAAATAAAAATAAAAAATCGGGTAACAATAATATCAAAGACTCACAAAACATGACAAGTTCGAACTCAGACAAAAGACAGAACTCAAATGCCCTTATTTGGCATACAACCAGGGAAACTGGAAGGGCGGGTATTAGGGTAATTACCAGAATTCCAAATATTCAATTTTTGAACCCGTTGCGCGAAAATTACTGGTCGCTAATGGAGACACAGTCGATATAATTAGACAGTAGTAATTCCAATTATAATCGGAAATAAAACGAAACAATGTTTAGGTTAGTCCCAAAATTAAAATCCGTAGGTATTTTAGGAAGAGACATGACAAAATCCTTACGGATGACCCTAGATTATGACTCAGAAACTTGTTGGTTACCAGGGCGTCCCCCTACATGCTATCCTATGAAAGCACACCCAAATTCTTTCCCCTTCCAATAATTGATGACAAAAACGAAACTAAACCTAACATTTAAAGTTAAAAAAATTAAGCAAAGGAAAAATGAAAAACTTATAGATAAACCAGCGATTAAAAAAGGAGGAATTAGGAAAATAGATGAAAAAACCGAAAGTTGGAGGTAGTATCAACCTCAAAAGTACTAGAGAAATGAGCAAAAGTAGCCCAAAGTTAAAAGATAGCGGAATTCCCCTAGTGCCTATCAATCCTAACCAATCCCCAAAAACGCAAAATTCCCAAATTGCTGCACACAAATTCTACGAAAAATATCCCAAGGGGTAATCAATTACGTAAAAAGTTGCCAGATCTGTCAAAGAGTAAAGGCAAGTCATGAAAGTAAGATAGGATTAATGGGAAAAAGGTTCTTAGAAGAATCATGGACCATGGTATCAGCCGATATCATGGGCCCATTACCAAGTTCGAAAAAGAGAAAAAATCAATACATTTTAGTGTTCGTAGACCTATTCACAAAATGGGTCGAAATGATCCCAATTAAAAAAGCGAACGGGATCACAATAGAATCAGAATTCCACAAACGTATTATTTCGCGTTGGGGAGCATCGCGGATTCTCCACACCGATAATGGCACGGAAATTATCAACAAAACCATAAGAGATTTAACCGAAAAATTCGGTATCAAACATACCAAGAAACCAAAATATTACCCCCAAGCCAACCCAACCGAACGTTATAATAGGCCAATTAAGCAAATTATTAAAACCTATTTAGATAACGATCATTCCACCTGGGATGAACATATAGATGATTTGCAGTTTGCAATAAACACTAGCAAAAATTCGTCTACCCAATTCACCCCGGCATTCCTAAATTTAGGTCGCGAAATAGTCAAATAACAGACAAGCCAGCAATTACAATTTAAGAAGTAGACCGGTAGAACTTAGAATAGGTGATAGGGTTCTAAAAAAGGTAACCAAACTGTCTAACAAAGCGGATAAAAAGGCAGGTAAGTTATACGAGCATTATGAAGGTCATTTTATCATTAAAAAGAAAATTTCGCCTACGATTTACGAATTAAAAAACCTAAAGGGAAGAAGCATAGGAAAATGGAATATAAATGATTTTAAATTAGAAAACGTAAGTATAGATAATGGCACATAGGCGTAAGAAAAATAAACGACTTTAAGGGTGTTGGTTAAATCCGACTTGGAATATTTTTTTTATAGATACGGCACTGACTCAATATATATTTTTTCCTAAGTATTTGAGAACGAAAGAAAGAAAACTTGTCAAGCCATCGTATATCCGAAGACCCACAACTTGATGATGGTGAACCTCAATTTTGCGAAATGGAGAAAACTGGGTACAAAATTCAGACGTCCTGTGTATCTGAAGACCATAAGACTGTAGTTGTAAGTAGAAAATCAAACACGGCATGCAGACCACCTGCCAAATTCGCGCTCAAATGCTCTGCAGTCCGAACCACACATTAGGTATTTTCACTTCAACCACCAGCTAACTTCGCTTCGTTGAATACTGAGGGGAAAACATTGGACCAAATGCATGGGATTTGATCCATTTTTCCCCTATTTTATTAATATCTTCGTGAAAACTAATTTTGTCTATATAAGTGGATTGGAAAATTAGTTTCTATTTTTTAATCACTGCTTAATGAAATAATAAATTGACAATAATTATTATTTGTTACAAAGATATATCTTTGTAATAAATAATAATTAATATAAATAATATAAATAATATAATAATAATAATTAATAATAATAATTATTATTATTAATTTATTTTTAATAATTAATTAATAATTAATTAATTAATTATATTATTTTTAATTTAATTATTATTATTATTATTATTATTAATAATTAATAATTATTAATTTAAATAATTAATTAAAAAATAATAATTAATTTTCGAGAATGATATCGAGGCAGTGGCAGAGGGAGAGTCATATAAATACCTGGGTATTATCGAATCTAAGGGTATTCAGCATACGACAGTTAAGAAAAACCTAACGACTGCCTTCACTACAAGACTCAGATTGGTTCTGAAGAGTTCTCTTAACTCGACAAACAAGATCAGGGCAATCAACACCTATGCCATCCCTGTCCTCACGTACTCCTTTGGGCTTATCAAATGGTCGAATACCGACCTTGAAGATTAAACAGAATCATCCGCGTAGAAATGACGAAGCACCGAATGCACCACAGTGATTCGGCGATTGAAAGGGCAGTTCTACCACGACATAGAGGGGGTAGGGGCATTGTACATGTCAGGAAACTGTGTGAATCACAAGTTACACATTTGCGAGACTATTTTAACAGCAAGCGAGATGTTTCGCTTTACAACACCATCTGTAAAGCTGATCTTGATTACACGCCCTTGAATTTGTCCTCAGAGGAGGCCTTGAGTACCAGGGCAGAAACCATAGAGGAATTAGTAACGCAATGGAGACATAAAGCCATCCATTGCGAGCATCCCAAAACGTTAGATCAACATGAAGTGGGTAGTGAGGCATCCAATATTTGGCTGAGAAAGGGCGACCTGTATCCAGAAACGGAAGGATTCGTTATTGCGATACATGACAGGGTTGTCAACACCCGAAATTATCGCAAACACGTGCTACATCAAGACGTGGTTGACAGGTGCCGATTATGTGGAGATACCAACGAATCCATCGAGCATATTATTGATGGTTTTCGCGTAATGGCTCAAAGAGAATATACGCATAGGCATAATGATATGGCGGGAATTATACATCAACAGCTTGCCCTAAACCTAGGATACATTCCAATGCCCGTTTTAGAAAACGAAGATTACATCTTATATTGGAATGTTACTATCCAGACGGGTCATTGCATCAGAGCCAATCGGACGGACATCGTCATGCGAGAAAAAAAAGGTGGAAGATTCTGTATCATCGACATTGCTTGTCCACTTAACCGAAATTTGCAGGCAAACTATACAACCAAGATCACAAGTATAGCGACCTAAGGCATGAAGTAAAGACAATATGGAGAAATGTAAAACATGCATCTATTCATCCTATTGTGATTTCGGCTACAGGCAATGTGCACGCAAGATGCACTGAACATCTTGAACATTTAGGAGTCAGTAGGGTACTGGCAGCAGCTCAGAAGGCAGTTTTATTAAACACCTGTCGCATTGTAAGAAACTTTCTGGACCATCAGGAAGCAAGCGACTAAAAACCTATAGAGTGAAACATGGTAGCTCTGAAAAAGCATCCAGAGGAGACTGTCGTCACATCTGACATTCACGGCCGTTGTGTAAGTATAACAGTGGTGAAAGACGAACTGAAAACTACACCATGCTCCTAATTTTGTACCTACAACATCATCGCAAATGGGTTCATACATCGTATTTATTCAATTAATTATATTCTAATCTCATCAGTCACTTGACTTAGTCCGTGGCTATGATGGAAAACCGGGTTCTTCTTAACCCGAGAACAAGTTTGAAAAAAAATTAAT
>CAKNWW010184388.1:0-15415 GCA_932074435.1 Andricus kollari
ATTCTTAGTTGAAAGCTGGTACTTCTTAGCTCAAAATTCAACTATTTGGTTGAGAATTCATGTATTTTGTTGATAATTCGTCTTTTTTGGTAGAAATTTAATCCTTTTGGTTCAAAATTCAACTATTTGGTTGAGAGTTCATGTATTTTGTTGAAAAATCGTCTTTTTTGGTAGAAATTTAATCTTTTTGGTTCCAAATTCAACTATTTGGTCAAAAATTCGCCTATCTTGTTTGAACTGGAATATTTTTACTATAAACTTTAGGAATTTGAAACGGTCCAAATTGAATTTAATACAGGACCCACATTAATTTGACCTAAATATGCACCGAGTTTTAAGTATAAGAAGATAAAATGGAAATTTCTTTCAATTATTATTTAAATCCATAGATTAATGTATTTCAATAAAATTCTCTTCATTGCAAAATAAGTTTTTTAATTTACTTGAAACTACCGTTTAAAATAGTAACCAGATATAGTAGATATAGTTACTAATTCATTTAGTCAGTTATTCTTACTCATTGAAATAGTAGATTTTACTAATTACTAGCAAACGAATCGGCACTATTTAAATTAGTGGAAAACTACTACCAATTAGCAGTTTTCTACTAATTCAGATTTAGAGAGTACTTTTAAATAAAGGTTCTATCTACGTTTGGAATCGAACTGAAATATTAATGAAATATCGTGTTCGGACCTGCACTATTCATTGGTGCAAAAAAATTAATAATTTTAATGGTTCATATGTAAAACTGTAGATAAAGTTGACATTCATGCGCAAAGCAAGCGAGCAAACTGATGAGAAACCCTATCTACGTGGATAGGTTTTCGAGCCGCATTTTCGACAACAAAGGAAGACCGCTTTCAGGTTGAAGAAACACTTAATCTACGTTTTACAGTGCAATTATTAATTAACGCAATTTATAATTATTTTCGTAAATTTTATAGTTTATTCATTATCTGCCATTGTGTCTTCATGTTACCGCTGCATCATTAATGGATCATTCAAATCATTGTAATAAAATGAGTCAAAAATCCAAAACTGTAGATAGGATTTTTCTTTCGGAAGGTTGAACTGAACTGGGCCTTTCTTCGACAATATTTCTCCAGATTACTCAAAAATCGGTGTCGATAGGCTAACTAGGGTCTATTTATCTCCGGCGAATTTAAGTAGAATTACTAATTACTTTTTGGACAGATGAATTCGTTCTTTCATTGCGAATCCCGACGATAAAAAAAATCATTTTCCATACAAAATGTAGAGAATATTTCAGACATCTAGATGATCAAATAACTAGGAGGAAACAACTCCAAAAAATTCGGTCGAACGGAGATGGATTACTGCGGATTATATCGAAATTGTTATGGATTACCGCTATTTACATAATTACACTGGATTACCTGAGAATACTCCAGAAAATTCTGAATTACATGAAATTATGGTGGATTGTTCCACCAAAACTAGATTCACACATAAGGTAATTTCTCTGGCTTATCTGGGATTACAAGAGGATTAAGAGTTGATTACTACGAATTACAAGTGAATTGCAATGGGATTACATAGGATTACAATTAGACTGCCTATTATTACACTGCATCACTTATATTACTTCCGATCACAAGTGGATTATCTAGAATCACAAGTGGATTTCCTAGGATTACTTGTATTGTTTCAGATTACAAGTGAATTAATTAGGATTGCAAATAGATTAACCAGGATCACATGTGATTTCCTATGAAGATACTCACTATACCATATAACAAGTGGATTATGCTGGATCACAAATTAATGATGTGGGATTACATAGAATTATAATTGGATTGCCTAGTATTGCACTGCAGTAATTAGACAACTCCAGGTCAGAAGCATATTATGATTACAAGTGGATTACCAGGGATTACAAGTGGATTGTCTAACATTACTTGTATTGCTCCAGATTACAAGTGAATTTCCCATGCTTACAAGGGGATTACCTAGGATTTCAACTGTATTTTCTAGTATTATACTGAATTAATTAGATTTCTTCAGATTACAAGTGGGTCACCAATCAAGGATTACAACTGTATTGCCTATGATTACACTGGATTGCTTGTATTACTCAAAATCACAAGTAGATTACTCTAGATTATAATTATATTAAACGTGATTGCAAGTGAATTATCTGGATTATAACTGGATTACACTGGATTAAAGAAGCCATGAAAACAGGAGAACTTGCATGACAAGATGCATGGACGTAGAGGAAGCAGGCCGAATATGCCAGGACAGAAAAGTTTGGCGACAAATAGTTTATAAAAAGAATGTGAGTAGAGTGAATGACGCCTGAAACAAAGACCTTGGATACTAATGGGCCCAAGTGGGGAACCACACATAACAGTTTTGTGAGGCTTTCTACGTGGGGTGATCGCTAGAGAGATTGATCAGCAACCTGGGTCGGAGCAGTGTTGCGGAATGAACGTGTTGTTTAAATAAATAACGCGAGCGCTCCAGATCAATCTAAAATATATATACCTTACACCTATATACCTATCTACCCTATACCTATATACCCATCCACATACTACTATTTTCCAACCGAGCAATTCACGCCTACCCCGAAAGGGAAACGGCTTAATGGTATAATATAATAAAAAACCTATGCTACTTCAGATTCAAAGTCGACTGTCTAGAATTACCCTGGATTACATGTATTACTCCAGGAAACGAGTGGATTACATAGGATTATAATTCGATTATCGCTGATTGTAAATGGATTACCTAAGGCTACCTAGAATTATATAGCATTACATCTGAATTGCCCAGGATTACAAGTGGGTTACATGTGGATTGTCTAACATTACCCTGGGCTTCTCGAATCGATCCAGATTGCAAGTAGATTTTCTAGGCTTACAGCTGGATTGCCTAGTAGTAAACTGAACTAATTGGATTTAGTCAGATTACGAGTGGATTGCCAAGGATTAAAACTGGATTGTCTATGATTACACTGGATTACTTGTATTACTCAAAATTAAAAGTAGATTACTCTAGATTATAATTCAATCAAATATGATTGCAAGTGGATTCCACTGGATTATAAGTAGATAACATAGGATTACAAGGGCATTTCCTTGGATTACAAGTGTATTACAAATGGAGTGTCTAGAATTACACTAGATTACTTGTATTACTCAATAAAACGAGTGGATTACCTAGGGTTATAATTGGATTACCGCAGATAGTAAATGAATTACGTAGGACTACCTATAATTGTATAGGATTACATCTGGATTGCCGAGGATTGCAAGTGGATTACAAGTGGATTGTCGAATATTATCCTGGATTTCTTGTATTAATCCAGATTGCAAGTAGATTTTCTAGGCTTACAACTGGATTGCCTAGAATTACCCTGGATTACTTGTATTACTTCAAAAAAAAGTGGATTAACTACTATTACAAGCGGAATACTTAGGATTACAAGTAGATTGCCTAGGATTAGCCTGGATTACTCGTATTGCTCTAGGAAAGAAGTGGATTACCTAGGTGTACAACTGGATTTCCTAGAATTATAAGTTGATACCGCAGATTACAAGTAGATTACCTATGATTACATATGATTACAACTGGATGACCTAGGATTACAACTGGATTACCAAGGATTACAATTTTATTGTCCAGGATTACAAGTGGATTGGCCTAAATTAGACTGAAACATAAAAGACTTTAAATAAATTTTAGAATAAATGTGTGTTCAATAACAATGTAATCTATAATAAAACTCGAAAACATTCCATAATTTTCTAAAAAAGGGAAGAACCTTGTATAATATTTCAAAATATAAATGCAAAATCTAGCATTTTCCAGAGAATTTCCAATAGATTCTATTCCAAAATATTCTGAAGCACTTCGCTAAATTCCAAAATATTGTACAAAAGTAAAGAACATTTTAAAAATTCTCAAAAACTCATTATTCATTTAACCTGAAGCAAAGAAAAATTGATTCTGAAGTTTGGGCCCCAACCAGAAACAAATTATGTTTAAATTTAAGAAATCGTTTCTTTCAATTGTTTTTTTTTAATTCAATGTTAAAGCCCGTTTAAAATAGGTAAAAACAAATTATGAAATCGATACTATTTTTTCATTTAGATCAATATTCATTGGATTCAAATAAAGTTAATATTAGTTTTCCGTTTTGTGGCTTTGGGATCCATAATTGATAAAGAAAACGGAAAAGTAATATTAACACTGAGGGTAGCAAAAAGCCAAGAACAATTTTTCAAATAAAGTACTTGGCAAAATGTAAGCAATAATTCGTTTCATCTCATTATTTTAAAATAAGAAAATTATTTTTTGTTTAACAAATAATTTGTCTAATAAACTCTCTAATTCTAATTTAGTGCAATTTCACGAATTGCTAGTGAAATTGTACTAATTGACTTTTAGTCGAAATATTTACTAATTCGAAAGTGAAAAATTACTAATTACTTAAATTAAGATTGAAAGATTGGTTTTTAGAATCACCCACAATACTAATTACTGATTGAAAATATATGAATTTATCTAGAGATATATGCATTATTTAAAAGAAGGTTACAAGAACAGGAAACATGCCACGTATAAAAGTTTTCAGTTTTATGGAAATAATAAGAACACAATATTGTGAAAATTGTAAACAGACTACGTCAATTCGACAAACATAAAGTATTCACAAGTTACTGCTTCAAAATGTAAAAACAAGTCTAATATACACACTTAATCTATTTTACCTTACTTCAATCAGGTTAAAAATAAAAATTAATTTTGTATACTTTGTATACTTTGTATACTTAAGTTATTCGTTTCGTTGAAGGAATTGTTGTCTGATTTAAATAAACGTTTGGTCCAATATAACGCAACATTTCTATAATTTGAAAACAAGATTTTCGTTGAAGGAACAAACTGTATCTTTACTTCAGATTTAAAAATAATGAAGAAATTTCTTTAGACCAAAGAAAATTTTTTCTGGGTTCAGCGTTCGCTTTGATAGTCCAGGCATCTCGAACGAAAAAGGTCATAAATATTTTTGAAAAAAGGTCCCAAAATTGTTTTTGCGTAGACTGACCCGTCCCATTGTATTTTAGAGCAAAATGTCCAACAGCAAAATTAAAATAAACAAAATTCCGAGGAAGTTGACAAAAAGAAGAACCTTCTATCTCTAATATGTCACGAGTTATGACTTTTCAAAGAAACCCGATTTGTTCAAAAAAGATTGCATCTACTTTAAATACCATCCAGAGCATTTTTTCGTAAAATTAACAGATTCCAAAGTACAGATACAAATTTCAGAAATTGATTTTAACCTTTTTTTTTAAACAATCGGGTTTCTTTGCAGAGTCATAACTCGGCGCCTATTAGCGATAGAAGGTTCTTTTTCCCCTTAACTTTTTTAGAATTTTGTCTACTTTAATTTTGCTGTGAAAAATTTTGCTCTAAAATGCAATGCCTGGACTACTAGGGGTTCTTACGGTAAAAAAAATACAAGGTCAACGATTTGAAATTCCACCGCTAAAGAATTCTCTTTTAAAAATAAAAAGGTTGTTATATGCATAACATTCCTGGGCTTATTCTCATTTGAAGATTCAGACGTTTTGCGCTTGAGTCCAACCTTATTAACTTATTGAGATTCCGCGAGTGTACGTCACGTTTGATGCATTCAGCAGGAGGAAGTTGAGATGTTCACGCGAAGCGTGGATCAAGCCTGCGGCAAAAGTATAATGCCGGCCGCGGCTGACTTTTCAGCGAAAATTGCAAACTTAAATTTATTTTCAACAGTTTGATATATAAACGAAATTTAAGCTCAGGCGATATTTTTAAAATTAAAAAAGGACATTTAAAAAAATATTTTTTGTTTGTTTCCTTGTTATTATTTTTCTTTTAAATTTCAATACATAAGCCCTGAATTTAAACCATTCAAAATTCGCGTGCTTAAAATTATCATGCATGCTGCGACTGGAAAATCAGTGATTTCTACTAAAAAAATATTCGTTTTCACACATAAATCAGCCAATATTGCTGAATGAATCAAATAGCCACTAAGATGTTTGCTATAATAAAATAATAGAATGCTCTGTAAATTAAAACTCTTCATTAAATTCCTATCATTTGATAAATGGTTAAAATTGACCATAAATTATTGATTAACACATAGAAAGTTACGGAATAGATCGCTCAAAACTAGTGATTTAATTAGTTAATAGTAATATAAATCATAACGACTGATTAAATTAAAGAAAGTTAGTGATAAAATTTTTCAAAATGACTGATTTAAGCAATTAAATTTACAGATTTGATCATTCAAAATTACTGATTCGGCCAGTAGAAAATGATTCTAACTGAAAATTTTTCCTGTTTAGTTAAAGATTCAAATATTGGGTTGAGTATTCGAATTTTTTTAAATTCGTCTTTTTTCGTTGAATTCTACTGTTTTTTATTTAAAATGAAAATTGTTTTTGAACTAATTTTTGTTAAAAATTCATTCTTTTAGGCAATGATTCATCATTTTATTAAAAAATTTAATCTGTTTAGTTTAATTAAAATTCATCTGTTCAGTTGAGAATTTAACTATTTTGTTGAAAGTTCGCCTTTTTTGGTAGAAAATGAATCTTTTTCGCTGAAAATTAATTTTTTTTGGACGAAAACTCAACTACTTGGTTGAAAATTAGTCTAATTGGTAAAAATGTTTTGTCTTATTAAAAATTCATTTTCTTTTGTAATTCTTGTATTTTGTTGAACATTTTTCTTTTTTGGTAGAAAATTTAATTTTCGTGGTTTAAAATTGATATTTTTTGGTTAAAAGTTCAACTACTAGGTGGAAAATTAAACTATTTTATTAAAAACTCACTTTTTTAATAGAAGATTCATCATTATACTTAAAAATCACATCATTTATTGCAAATCCAACTATTTGGTTGAAAATTCTTGTATTTTGTTAAAAATTCGTTTTTTTGGTCTACTATTACAGTTTTGATTCAAAATTGATCTCATTTTGTTAAAACTCTTACTAGTTTGTTAAAAATTTAATTATTTGTTGAAAATGCAACTATTTTGTTAAAAAGTCATATTTTTTGGTGTAAAATTTAACTACTTGGTTGAAAGTTAAACTACACTGTTGAGAATGTATTCTTTTGGTTAATTATTTATCATTTTAATTGAAAATTAAATCTGTTTAACCAAATTAAAATTCAACTGGTTAGTTGGAAATTTACCTACGTTATCGAAAGTTTTTGAATTCTGTTGGAAATTCGTCTTTTTTGCTGGAAAATTAATTTGCTTTGTTGCAAGTTGATCTTTTTTTGTTGAAATTAATTTTTTTTGCTTGAAGATTCATAATTTCATTAAAAAATTTATCTCGTTTGTTGAAAATTGAACTATTTGGTTAAGAATTCGCCGTTTTGTAAGAAAATTAATCTTCTTCGTTAAAATTCACCTTTTTTCAGAAAAAATTCACTACTTGGTTGGGAGTTGAACTAAATAGTTTGCCAAATTTGGTGATTGTTGCTAAAGATTCCTCATTTGAATTGGGAATTCATCTCTTTTGTTGAAAATTTAATCCTTTTTTTGAAAATTCGTCTTTCTTTGTTGAAAATTCTTATGTTTTGCGGACAATTTGTCTTTTTTGGTAGGAAATTAAAATTCTTAGTTGATAATTAGTATTTTTTGGTTAAAAATTCAACTACTTGGTGGTTCATCTCTTTGTTTGAAAATTTATGCATTTTTTTTTGAAAATTCGTTTCTGTCAACATTTATTTTATTAATTAAAAATTTAAGTTTTCCATCATTGGTTTATAACTGAACTTTTTTAGTTGACAATTTATTAGAATGGATATTCAAAAATTACTGTGCAAAATATTTTTAATTTAACGTCTCGGAAACGAATTGGAATTTATAAGAAAAAACCTTATTTTTCTCGACATCTTCAATAAAATAGTCTGGAAGAAGTTGAAAAAATAAGATTGTTCCTAATAAATTCCAATTAAAGTGATTAATTTTATCAGTGAGTCAAATTAACTGTTTTCAAAAGTAACTTTTCACTGATTTATCAGTCTTCGAATTCACGATATTTGAATCAGTCGAAATTAAATTCGAATCAGTCATTTTTGAATTATTCAAATTAAGAGTGTAGGAAGGTAAGATACAAATTTCTGGTCAAACCACCAAGTATCAAATTATCCTGATCTTACCATCGGAGACATTGTCGCACAAGGTACGACACTCGTTAAGGCCCGCGTGGGAGTTAACTTAAGTTTCTATGTTTCTACATTTTTTTACTCGTGGTCAGTTTTTTCAAGTATTTGAGGGTTAAAAGCTACAAGAGCTGCTGTAAAGGAAGTAAATGGTCATTTTGACACCCTTTATTACTTGGGGTCATTTGCATGGAACGAATTTATTCAATCTGTTCCTATGCTAATTTCACGAAAAAAATTGAATAATTAGAATAATTAAGGATCTTAGCTTACACCAATTTTATTTAGGTCAAAAAAGATTTAAAAACCCGCAGAAGAAAAATTGGCGTTTTTACGCTTGCAGCATGTGAAATGTTAAACTTAAATATCCGAGATGTTTAAGTCAAATTACGCATGCGCTCAAACGTGTATTACTATACGTAAATTTCCACGTCATAGCATTTCAGTAGATCAATTTTTAGGGGAAAAATGGGATTAAAAGGGGATTTCATTAATTATTAAAAACGTTTCATATCACAACCACAACTAATTTTGTTTACATTCTTATTCTTATTACAGTCTTTCCCCCATTCCTATATTTTTGCCCTTTTTCTTGTTTTTCCATTTAAATTCGAACTTATTGGACAATGCCTTTTTATTTTAAAAACTCCGGTGAAACAGAGATCTATATGTGGGTCACCCTCGCTGCTAAAGTATCATTTGTGTGCTTTTAGCATGAGTACATATACCGCCAGAAAACTCTACTTCACTGGGTATTGTCCTGTGGAAATCATTCTTTTACTAAGGAGGGTTAAATATCACTGTATGAATTTAATCACAACCAGTGATAACACGCGGCTGCATCCAACTATATTCGAAGTACTCGAACTTGCTCGGAGGTTTGGCCATGGGAGAGGAAAACTGCAAAAAACCACCTCCCGAGTTCAGCCGGTTTATCGACAGTCGAGTTTGAAGGCAAACATTCGACCCTACCCAATGAATGCACATTTGGCGGATATATTATTTTAGCCAATTAACGAAGAGGTTCAGAAATATTTTTCAAGGTAAAGTGAAGAAATAGTTGCATTAGCAGACAATTTGTGATAAAATAGTGCCTTTAGTGTCATTTTTTCGGAATAGTAGCAAAATAGTGTCATTGCTACAAAAAAGTGTAAACTAGTGCGAATAGTGTGGTGAATCCGAGGCCTGCATTCTTTAAGAGATCAAGACCCCCAAAATAGATGGCTAAGTGAAAAGATAATGCAGCTAATGACAGAGCGAAAAAATATAAGTAACTGAAAGTCGGGGCCAGGGACCGGGGGCGATCGGTCGCTAACTTAATTAGTGAAATTAACGGGGCCGCTCAACATGGTGAAGCTAAGTGCGTCGATGTACGCTTGAGATAATTCCCCTGCTCTTAAAGCGTTCACATTATGTACTCTATAAGATCTTTACCTTCACGTAGGAGTTGTCTCGCATTAAACGTACGTTTAACACGCTCCGTTAAGTCGCCGCTAGCGCGTGTCAGATTCTAAAATTCTTGTCCCGCGATGATAGGCGCTTGCCACTCTCGGTTGTTAATATATTATTCCGAGCACGCGCTCGACATAGACTGGAAATTACTAATAGGATCAAAAAATTTGGAAATAACAAATTGGAGAAATATAATCATCCTTCAAATAGTCATCTTTCTTGGTTAAAAATTCATTTCTCTTAGCTGAAACTGAACTGTTTTGTCGAAAATTGAATTTTTCGGGTTGATGATTCCACTGTCTTTGAAGAGATTCGTCTTTTTGGCTTGAAAATTCAACTATTTGGTTGAAAATATCACTCTCTTGAATTGAAGCACTGAAATTGTCACTGGTTGAATCAGTATTTCGAATTATCACTGGTGAACCAGTGATTTGCCGATTTCTACTGGGTGAACTAGTAAGTGACTCAACTAAAACAGCATTACTGAATATACCAGTGACGATAAATGATAGATTCAACCAGTGATATAGCGCTCCATGCGCTCTCTTAAACTGAACAGTGAAATTGTCATTGGTTGAGTCAGTATTTTGAAGTATCACTGGTGAACCAGTGATTTGCCGATTTCTACTGGGTGAACTAGTAAGTGGTTCAACTAAAACAGCATTACTGAATATACCAGTGATGATAAATGATATATTCAACCAGTGATATAGCGCTCCACTCGCTCTCTTAAACTGAACCAGCGAAATTGTCATTGGTTGAATCAGTATTTTGAATTATCACTGGTGAACAAGTGGTTTTCCGACTTTGTCTGGGTGAACCAGTAAGTAACTCAACTAAAAACAGCGTTACTGAATATACTAGTGATGCTAAATGATATATTCAACCAATGATATAGCGCTCCACTCTGTGTTGTTAATATATTATTATATTTATTGTTCCGAGGATGCGTTCGATATAGACTGAAAATTACTAATTGCTTCAAATTTTGAGAAATAATCAACTAAATAAATAGAATTGGGAAGCGCTATTTTCAGCGATTTATTCCCTTTCCCAATTGTCAAAATTATATTTCTTTACTAAAACTCCCTGTCCCAAACTCAAAAGTATCATTATTTCCTAAAATTCCTAAATTTCCTAAAATTAAAGTTATAATTCTTGACGAAAATCATCTGCCCTAAACTCAAAATTATATTTCATTACTGAAATGGCACGTTGCAAGTTAGAATCATAACTCTTTTAGAAAATTATATGTCTCAAAGTCAAAATTATAATTCGTTACTGAAATCTCCTATCCCAACTCAAAATTATAATTCTTTACGTAAATTCCTTGCCCCAATCGTCAAAATGATATTTTTTGCTAAAATCCCTGTCCCAATTGTCAAAATTATATTTCTTTACTGAAATTTCTTATCCAAAACCTAAAATTATAATTCTTTCCTAAAATTCCCTGTCCCAATCGTCAAAATTATATTTTTCTACTGAAATTCCCTGTCCCAAACTCAAAATTAAGCTTATTTACAGGAATGCCTTGCCCCAATCGTCACAATTATATATATTTTTTATTATATTTTTCTGTCTCAAAATCAAAATTAAAATTCTATACAGGAATTCTCTATCCCGATCATCAAGATTAGAATTATTTTCAGGAATTCCCTCTCTCAATTGTCAAAATTCTATTTTCTTACTGAAATTCCCTCTTCCACACTCAAAATTATATTTTAATACTGAAACTCCCTATTCCAAACTCAAATTTATAATTCTTTCCTCAAATTTCCTGTCTCAAACTCAAAATTATATTTTTTCACTCAAATTCTCTGCCTTAAATTCAAAATTATATTTCTTGTCGCAAACTCAAAAT
This sequence comes from Andricus kollari, assembly GCA_932074435.1. Classification (NCBI taxonomy): domain Eukaryota; kingdom Metazoa; phylum Arthropoda; class Insecta; order Hymenoptera; family Cynipidae; genus Andricus; species Andricus kollari. The sequence goes on from CAKNWW010184388.1 coordinate 11,512, forward strand.
TAAATTTTTGTCCTAAAGTTTCCTCTCTCAAACTCAAAACTATAATTCTTTACGAGAATTCCCTGTCCCAATTGTCTAAATTATGTATCCTTTCTGAAATTATCTATCCCAAACTAAAAATTATATTTTATTACTGAAATTCCCTGTCCCAAACTCAAAATTAAAATTCTTCACGAGGATTCCCTGTCCCAATTGTCAAAATTATAATTCTTTACGAGAATTCCCTGTCCCAATAGTAAAATTTCTATTTATTAATTGAAATTCCCTGTCCCAATTGTCAAAATTACATTTTTCTATTCATATTTTCTGTCCTAAACTCAAAATTATATTTCTGTACTGAAATTCCATGTCGCGAACTGAAAATTATAATTCTTTCCTAAAATGTCATGTCCCAAAATCAAAATTAAATACTAGAATTCCCTGATCCAAATATCAAAATTTTAATTCTTTATGTGAATTCCCTGTCCTGATCGTCAAAATTCTATTTATTCATTGAAATTCCTTGTCCTAAACTCAAAATTAAAATTATTTACAGGAATTCCCTGTTCCAAAATGATATTTTCTACTCAAATTCCTTGTCCTAAACTCAAAATTAAAATTCTTTACAAGAATTCCCTGTCTGAATTATCAAAATTATAATTCTTTACGGGAATTTCCTGTCCCAATAGTAAAAATTCTATTTATTAATTGAAATTCCCTGTCCCAAACTCAAAATGAAAATTATTGACAGGAATTTCCTGTCCCAATTGCCAAAATTATATTTTTCTACTCAAATTCTCTGTCCTAAACTCAAAAATGATATTTCTTTACTCAAATTCGATGTCGCAAACACAAAATTATAATTCTTTCCTAAAATTGCCTGTCCGAAACTAATAATTAAATACAAGAATTCCCTGTCCCAATTATCAAAATTATAATTCTTTACGGAAATTGCCTGTCTCAATCATCAAAATTCTATTTATTAATTGAAATTCCCTTCCTCAAACTCAAAATTAAAATTATTTACAGGAATTCTCTGCCCAAATTGTCAAAATTATATTTTTCTATTCGAATTCTCTGTCCTAAACTCAAAATGATATTTTTTACTGAAATTCCATGTCCCAAACTCAAAATTATAATTCTTTCCTAAAATTTCCTGTTCCAAACTCAAAATTACAATTCTTTACGGGAAGTTCCTACCCTAATCGTCAAAATTATATTTTTTTTACTAAAATTCCCTGTTCCAACTCAAAATTAAAGTTATTTAAAGGAATTCCGTGTCCCAATTATCAAAATTGTATTTCTTTGCTGAAATACCCTGTCCCAAGCTCAAAATTATAATTCTTTCCTAAAATTCCCTGTCTCAAATTCAAAATTATATTTCTTTACTGAAATTTCATAACTCAAGTTGGAATTATGACTCTTTTAGAAAATTCCCTGTCTGAAGGTCCAAATTATAATTCGTGACTGAAATCCCCTTTCCAAACTCAGAATTATAAATATTATAGAAAATTCACTGTTCCAAGTCAAAATTGTAATTCTTTGGAAAATTTCCTATTCCAAGTGAGAATTATGATTACATTCCCGGTCATTTTCCGGGATTTTCCTGATTAACAAAGTTCCCAGTCATTTCCCGGTTCTCCGATTTACCGGTCAGATAGAAACTCTACAAATTGAGTTTGTTTAAAAAAAATCAAGTTTATCCCACTTACAAATCTGGCTCGAGCCTAATTAAGAGGGCCATTATTTAGTCCCAGATTAGTCTTTATCGCCTCCTTGAGGAGGACACGTCCTCGATTATCGTCCCTAGATTACTCGAATTGGCCCCTGACGATAACCACTTACATCGTGATTTATTTTTTTCATAGATTCTTTTTTTTTCTTTAGGAGAATTGTAATCCAATTAGCAAAAATTTTGGAAAGTTTGAAAATATTGATTAACTGAAACAAATATTGTAGAATATACTTTTAGGGAATTCTAGAAAATTTTGTAATATTATAAAATATCTTTGAATTTTCGATACCCTGGCATTTTTTTAAACTTTCTCAACTATTCTAGTATTATTTGGGATTTTAAAATTACTCTTCTATTTCAACAACTATTTTTATCCTCTGGACTTTATTAGCATTATACATAGAATGTTCTGGCAAATTATATTCTACAATCTTTTTGAAACATTTGAAATCTTTTGGAATTTGTTGAAATTTTCTAAAATGGTTTATGATTTTATCAAACATTCTTTATTTCCTAAATCCTATTAAACTTCTATAATGTTTGATATTTGTTCATGCGAAATTCTTGAAAAATCAGATTTCAGTTCTCTACCATTGCCTCTACTTAGAAAAAATGAAGATCATTATTGGCATTCTACTCCTCACAGTCGCGGTTTTCCTTAATTTTGAACGTAAGTGTAGCATAATACTATCATTAATGTTTATATTAATTATAATATAATATTACACTCACGTTTAAAATTAAAGAGACCCCCGATTGAAAGGAGAAGAACGCCAATAATGACCCACATTTGGTCTAAATAGAGGCAATGATAGAGAACTTCAAGCTGATTCTCCAAGAATATCGTATGAACAGCGTCTCGAAAATTGACTACTATATATACTAGCTTTTATCACTTCCATCTGATAACAAAGCTTGATTTATTTGTCAAAATAAATAGAGTGGAAGTAGGAAGATTGATATCAGATCTAAAAATGTTCCTTATTTGCTAAATTTTTTTTCCACAGAGCCGTCGGGCTTGTTAATGGTAACAATATGTGTTCTAGATTGTATGATGGAGGCAGTGAAAATAAAAATTAAAATAATGTTCTTTAACCTACAAGCTCCTGTCTCATGCATAAAAATGCAAACAAAGATAACAAAAATTTATTGTGCCATACAGAGGCATAATACAATTCCACCAATAAATTTTTTGTTATTTATTGAATGTACGTAAACATTACGCAAAATGTATGATAGACACTAGAAACTTAAAATTATGTGATATTTAACAATATTTTTTTAACACAGAATTCTACGGAAAACATTTTACTGACTTATTTAATTATAATTTAAAAGTCAATTAAAATCCTTTAAGTTTTGAAAATAATAATTGGTTTCTTGAATGTTTTTCGTAAAAATAATTTCAAGGATAAATAAATTAATTCTTGCATACAAATTGAATTAAAAGGCGCCATATCGAATTCAATATCGAAAGCTTTAAATTCCAAATATTTCAAGTCGAAATATATTGACTTTGCATCAAAATAGTTGAATTTTCAAACAACGAAGATTAAACTTCATCCACAAAAAATGGCATTTTCAACCAAATATTTGAATTTTCTAACCAAAAAGATGAATTTTTAAGATAACAGTTGAATTATCAACTTGAAAAGGCAAATTTTTAACAAAATAGTTGAATTTTTAAAGCCAACAATTGAAGTTTGAAGCCAAAAAGACGAATTTTTTAAAGAAATTCTAATTTCTTAACAAACCGGTTCATTTTCAACCACGAAAGATCAATTTTCAACCAAATAGCCAAATGTTAAAAAAAATTATTTACGATCAAATAGTTGCATTTGCCACCAAATACCTGAACTATCAATAAAAAAGACGAATTTTCAACAAAATAGTTGAATTTTCAACCTAAAGACGAAAATTGAATAGTTTAGAAAATAGTTGACTCTTTTGTAAAATAATTGAATTTCTAACCAATTGATTGAGTTTCCATACAAACAAGATTAAATTTCAACCACAAACAGTTGCATTTTCAACCAAATATTTGAATTTTCTAACCAAAAAGATGAATTTTTTTAAAGACAGTCAAATTATCAACCTTGAAAATGAATTTTTAACAAAATAATCGAATGGTAAAAAAATAATAATTTACATCGAAATAGTTGAATTTACCACAAAATAGTTAAACTTTCA
>CAKNWW010184405.1:0-11045 GCA_932074435.1 Andricus kollari
CTTATGAATAAAATGTTACAATAACAAATTTCGATGATTTTTGGACAACTTTAGAGCCGATATTTTTTTCTCGATACTCCAACTGATATGTTAGCCGTGAGGTTTAGTTGTCAGCGATAGAACGCGTTAAACGTAGATCAGGTGGTTCGAAACCCGTCACAGCGTTTTCGATGTTTAATAGCGTTAATACAGTTAAAAGCGTGTGACTATATCGTATGTAATGTATTGTTATTAAAATAATTGTTTAAGTTAAATTGTGTATATGTAACACTATACTTATGAATTGTATGATATGTGTAAGTTTGTGTGTAGTAGTGGATGACCTTCCACAGAATCTATTTGTAGCAAGAATGTGTTTTTTTGCTGGCGCACGAAATTTTACATAGCTGGGATATTGAATTCACATATTTAGAGTGTTAGACTTTGTTTTCTATTTGATTGAAACTGTACCTAACAGTTCGAATCATTTTACCTAACTGGTAGGTAATCGACATCTCATTTCACCCAACTGTCAGGCAATCTTTATTATCTAGTAGTATTATTTCTTACTGAATCGTGAATTAAATTATAATGAATTTATATTAGTAATTCATATTTTCACGTCAAATATTACCCTATTTCATTTTACATGACTGCAAGTGAAATTTTAATATAATGCCGTAATGTCCTCCGTTTACCGAACTAAGTTATGTAAAATTTAAGACACAAATATTCTCCGTGTATTATATTGAAAATTAATTTTTGATGAACACTTAAAAAATCCACGTCCATGTTAATGGAATTTTGGTTTAATATGTTAAATACACTATATAAAAAATAACCATCGTTTCTTGGAAAGTTACAAATAGAAAGGCTCCACTATTGTTTACAAACATATACATGATCCGCAATTCGTATCAATATTTCTCGCAAAGCTTGGGCAGGACTATAAACTTTCCAGGATTACAAGGGATTAACCTTTTTCTGCCCGCATTGGTATACTGACTATGAAAAATTTATGGCGTGCATTTTATTTTTCTGATTCCCTACGAGCTCAGAATACATAATCTGTAATACAGATTATAGACAAGAGCTAACTCGCTGTAGCTGCTTCGTAAACATTTTTTCTCGCGATAAAAGAGTTGCTCAAGCAAAACTATGTAATCTTCTTAAAAGAAATTTTAAATCTCCTAGAATAAACCTGGGTATAAATAATACGTAAAGGCGTAAAATCAAATGACTTTTTTATGCATATAATGAATAACCCAAAATATAATAAAATATTTCGAATACGTGGACAAAGGAAAAGAAGACAAGCATGAATCAAATTCAACAATAAAGAAATTCCTCGGAAGAGAGACGACTTGCGAGTAGTAAGAAAGGCTCGAAGGGAATTCTTGTGGAAGATTTAGCTGTCGCGAGAGATTTCCGTTTGCAGAACTTTACTCTCGAGATCAAGACCGTAACAAATCTCTGTTGAGACCTGTGCAAAGTTACATTTCAATCGAAAAATTGCAAGAATAAACTCAGCCTAAAAGTTGCCAACTTGTGATAAAAACACAACGTCTCTTCTTTATATCTCAACCACTCTATGGATAGCTATTAAAAAACTATCCAAGTACTCGAAATTCGATATTTGATATTTCTCATAATAACGAGAAACGAAAACAATAGTCAGAAAAAATTGTGTTTAATTCAACAAAAAATTTTTTGAATTGAATAAAATTTGTATGAAGTAAACCAAAGTTGTTTGCTTCAATCAACCAAAGTTTTTGGCTGATTCCTTTTGTTAATTTTACAACTTAAATGCCAAGCAATAAAAATTTCATTGGCAAGCAAAGCTGTTAAAATTGGCAGACTTTTAATCTGAAGTCTGAAAAATTAAAGATTTGAAATATGAAATATTTCTGATAGAAAATGTTAATAGATATCCAAATTTAAAGGATTTCTACAAATATGTACAAAGATCAATTAATGTGCTTTTTTCTTGAAAATAAATTTCACTTTATTTACAATTATGATAATATTGGCCTTATTCTTGGTACGATACTGAGGGTTGTCTTCTTTCCTCTTCATAAGAGTCTGACTTCCTCCTCTTTCTTGTCAGGGTAGTAGCGGTCTCCTCCAAGGAAATTATAAATTGGACGGCTTACTCGCTTCGTGTCTAACGAGGAGACGTTCGAATAAACACGACGGGCCTGGTTCTCCAAGAGGAAAATTAAATTTACTGAAAATCGTTCATAAGAGTGGAAGTTAAAAAAAAATTAAAAAAATAAAAAGTGACGGATTCACTGAAGTGCGCGAGGAATAAAGTTGGAACGAGTAAACCACCGAAATGGGAAGCATTTATTTATTTCCGATATTTATTCCGTGTATTTATGTCTACGCTGGAAAAGGTGTCTATCAAAAGTATAATCGATTTTACGTGTATAAAAAAAAATAAAAAAAATAACACAGTTGAATCGCAAAAACACATATATTTTTTACGGTTAATTAAACAGCTTTTTGGTCAATCTCAATTTGACTTATTGCAATGTGAAAAAGCTGTGTCTTTTCTTTAATTTTCTAGAATAAATTCAAATAAAATACATTACTTCTGATTGAGACAAATTTAAGCTTTTTTTTAGAAAAAACGACTATTTTATACCTGCGGTGGATCGATACTCGACAATCATTTGATAATTCAGGGAAAATTTCTGGTTTGCATTCGAGACAGGCATTTGAAAGCCTTGATAACCATGAGAACATATTCTATCAGCTTCGTGTTGGCAATATGTCAATTTTTATCAGTAATATTTCCACTTCGATGGAATAGTTACTACACGCTCCACACATTCATTCAGGTCAAACTTGCAGAATGTTGACATTGTGAATTTGCTTCACGAGCTTCACAAATGCGATGCGATATTAACCAAAACGGAATATAGTTAACGAGAGAATGAACATATTATAATTATGATGCAAACAATATTGCTGCTTTTCTGTCCCCTAGTAAATGCAATTTCCTGATTCATGTTAATTTCCTTTGAGCTATAGATAAAGCTCAAATCCATATTACATATGTGAATTTTACGTAATGTTAAAATATAACTCGACCGTGGAAAGTTTAAATAAAAAACATATCAAAACATCAATTAAAGATGTATGCTACGTACATCCAATCTCAAAATCTTATCAAACTTTATATAGTGATTTATAAAATCAACGAAAATAATACTTAACATATAACATAACAACTTAACATCTAGATATTTAGGGTTAAAATATTTAATGTTTGACTATAGGACAGTCATCTAGATGTTAAGGGCTAGTTTCTGTGGATATTAAAAGATATATGCTTCATCAAGTGAACAACAGGTGTCAACAGCATTTTCTAAGAAATTGACTATAAGCTTCGTCAAGTGGCCGATAGAAGTATGGCGTTTTCCTGCACTCGTACAACGACTTTAACATCTTGGATGTTTCAATCAAACATCTCGGAAGTTTTACTCTATCATAAACATATTTTTACGTCTATAATCTCAAAATTTCTGTCGGAATTTGCATTATTTCTAGGAATGTCTTAAACGTTGTAATAAACGTTATACGAAATTGTCATAAATTTGTAGCCTATCATAAGGTCTTCGACAGACAAGTAACGTTTCGACAACTTATTTTTTCCGTGCATAATTAATTTTTGAAAATTTTAAAGGAGAAACCTAAGCATTCTTTAGAAAAACATAGTTTATGTTTAACTTATTTATTGACCAAAATTTAATGAGATTTTTGCATTATAGCTTGCGTTGTAGGTAAAAGCTGTAATTTTTATCGAATCCTAATGATCAATATCTGATTTTATTCTTCGAACCATTCTGCACAACTTTATTAAGTTGGTTTTTCTGTAGTATTCAATAATGATACACAGAAAGTTATCATTTTTGTTAAAAAATTATTTCCCAAATCATTTTAATTTTACTAAAAACCAACCAAACAGAGTACCTCAAACAGAGTTGTTAAAAATCTGTCCTACAACGAAAGTAAAAACGTGAAAATCCAAATAACTATTGTTAATGAACCAATTTCAACCCGAAATTTTTTTCTTAGTAGGCTTTAGTATATCTTCTAAAATTAGTTACAATATACAAACAGTATAGTTTTCTTGATTTTGTCAAATGTCTTAAAATCATTTTTTGAGTAAGAAATTTAATTATGAATCACTTCTGTTCTTTTATTAAAGCAGTAAATGATTTGTCACATTCGGTGAGTGTGTACTCGAATCGTCAGCATATTTTTCATGTTTGCGAAAAAAAAATACGCGATTGCGTTTGCCTGTTTTATTTGTCGACAAAAAATCGGATCTCAAAAGAGCGCTAAGGGTAGGAGAGTTGAATTCACGCTGGGGTGGGTATTTAATTGCTGGCCCCTCTTTCCAGCAATTTACCAGAATGCGAGTAATAAAATGTTTCGGAACTTCAAAGCTTCCTCGCAACTACTGTTGGTACAATGTTGAACTTGCCTTTTCAAACCTTCGCTTAAATTTACTAGTCATGAATCACTAATTACTATAAATGTAAATAGTAGTCAATCTTTGATTTAAAAGCTTCACTTATGTGAAAGCATATTGAAATTTGAAAGCGCCAATACAATGAAACTTTCACAAACCCAAAGCTATATAATGCAAGATTTTAGAATATCCAAAATTCAAATACAAGTATTGCCTCATCCTAATTCTGGCGTAGAAGCTTAGAGGGTTTTACCCCTTTTTATTTAGGGTTTTCACAGAAAACTAAACCTATAATGTCTATAATCTTCTATGACATTATGACATCTTTCTACCTCTTTTAGACTTCTTACCATCATCATCATTATTGTGTATGATTTTAAATGATCAATAGGGCCATTCGTAAATGCTTTTTCCATTGTTCTTGACTTGTAGCATGATACTATGACAGACCCCCCCTCCGCCCCTACTTTTCAGAACGTATAACGTATTTTTGGAATGACCACTACTGAATCGATAAAAATAAAACCGTCCGGAAACGGAAATATTGCAGACTTCTTCCGCAAAACTTCAAGGACACATAATAAATTGATCTTTTATAGAATATCATTAGCCGCTTTTTATTCAGTAAATGTTTCATCATCAAGATTCCCGTTAGCGAGTTTGAGCCTAGTAAATTAATGACGTCAATAGTGGACGACCCTTTAGAAGTGCCCCCACGCCACCCTCTTATTCTCGTCTGTTTTTAAACGGTTTCGAATAATGTGTGACGCTATATTTAAAGGGTGAAAGGCAAAAGGAGGTACCTAACAATATTTTCCAAAAATGGGGGTTTTAGCTAGAAAATTCTCAAAAACACATAGTGTTACGAGTATTTGTTTGAAATCGTATTTTATGTGATAGCAATACCTTAAAGTTACATTTTCATGGCCATTAAAAATAAAGACTTTTGTGATCAAAGTATTTTTTATGATATTCATTTCTTCATTTCTTTTTTTCTTTGTATTCATCAACTTAAAATCTCAGGAACGTCTCAGCAATAAAAAAAATGAAAATTGTAATTCTTTCACGATTTTAAGATGCTTTTCTGAACCCATGAAATTCTAATCTCAAAACTAAAACTTAATTTTCTTGGGACTGACAGATTTTTTTATCGAACTTTTTCTCCCTGTATTCAGTAACTTCGATAATAACTTAAAAAAATTTTAGTTGCATGGAATGTAGGGATTATTCCTAAAAAAATATAAAATACTTGTTACTTGTTAAAAAGGTTTAATATGTATAACTAATTGAAAGAATTTTGAAAAACAAGTTTCGTTGAAATAAAAATAAAAGTATGAGAGTATTTTTTCGCCAAAAGGAAGACATTTAGGGGGTAGCGTTTGTAAAATTCAATAACTCAAATTAATACTGGACACTCTTGTAATTATGTTTAAATATTCTAAAAACTAAAATAATTGTAATTTAATTATAATTTCTGTCAGTCTTTTTATACCCTCATAGCAAGAGGACATAGCGGGATATCCTATTCAATCCCATTTATCTCCCAGGTTATCCCGAGGATATCCGGGATGTCCATGGGACGTTTCTAGGATATTTCAAATGTCCCAAGTAGAATATATACAAATTTTAATATCCTACTTAGGACATTTTACTCTCCCAGAAACTTCACATAGACATCCAGGATATTTCCGAAAGTTTATCCCCGGGATATCCCTGAGACAACCTGGAAGATAAATGGGATCGAATGGAATATCTCGGTATATCCCATTGCTGTGAGGGTAGAGTTCGAGGGGTAAAGAACACCTAAAAATGCGGACCAGCAGAGGTGGATTATCCCGGATTACAAGTATATTACTTAGGATTACTAAAATTACCTCAAATTACTTACATTGCAAGGGGATTACCTAGAATTATAATTGGATTACCTAGGATTACAGGGTTTGTCTGAAAAGTAATGCGACCACATTTGTGAAAAAAATTGTATTTAACATATCGTCACAAATCCTTAAAATTCTTCAAAGTAGGGCCCTTGAGCGTCAATGCATTTTTTCCAGCGCGATTTCATGCTTGGTATGCATCCTGGAAGGCCTTCTCTGGAACATCACGTAGCCCTCGTCGAAGCCTCTTCGTCGTCATACACACCTTGAAAATGAAATCCTTTGAGTACCGTTTTGATTCGAGGGAACAAAAAAAAGTCAGCAGAAGACAGGATATATAATTGCGGGCCCGCCGGTTCTCCTTCTGGTCGTCAGTCAACACCTCGGGAACCAGTTTGGCACACTCTTGTTTCATCTGCAAATCTTCGGTGACAATTTCGTGCACAGTGGTTTTGTCCAGTCCTAGAGTTTCTGTTACCGTCCGGACGTTTACAGCTGGCGCCTTCCCCACCGATTTTCCCGGCGCATGCGCACTGCAGTCAATAGGAAGACATCAAAAAATTTGGTAGCATTACTTTCCGGACAGACCCTGTACAAGAAGTTTACCTAGTATTACAAGTTTTTTGCCTATGATTACATAGGATTCCTTATATTAACCCGGATTACTTAGATTGCCTCGGATCACAAGTAGATTACCTAGCATTACAAGTATATTACCCAGTATCTCAATAAGATTACATAGGATTACACTTAGATTACTCAGGATCTCAATCGGATTACATAGTATAACACTGGATTACTGGGATTACCCCGTATTGCAAGTAGATGACCGAGGATTAAAATTGGATTACCTGGCATTATAGGTAGATTACCTGTGCTTACAGGTAGATTGCCTAGGATTACAAGTAGAATGCCTAGGATTAAAGGTGGATTGCCTGTGATTACAGGTACATTACCTAGGATGACCATTCAATTGCCTAAGATCGCAAGAGGATTACCTAAGATTACACTGGATTATTCCGGTTTACAATCGTATTACCTAGGATTACAAGTGGATTATCGAGCACTTCAAGTAGACTACTGCGGACTACTAGGATTACTTAATATTGCACTGGATTACTGGATGATTCCAATTACGCCGTATTACCAGATCGGATTACCGAGCGGTCCAGCCGATTGATAGAGCTGTTTCCCCCTCGGGGTTGATAAAATTTTGCAATAAAATGTTACGCATTGGAAATCTGATATGCTAAGTGCAGTGTAAGTTTCTTTAAAAATGAGATTTTTTTCAATTTTAATAGAAAAATAGGTATACTAACTTGAAAAGCGCACAGAATGAGAAAACCGTATGTTGTGTTTCCAGTTCGTGGTTATACATAAAGACGACGAAATGCTTTCCTGTTTAGGAGAATATGGGAAGAAAAGGAGGAAAGGAGCTCCAGATTCAAGGCAGAGTCAGCAATTCGAATTTCAACCAAGTACGAATACAGCGAAAAGCAAGGGACATCAATCAGATCCCACTTGCGCTCGTCGCGAAAATAAATACAAAAGCTCTTACTGCATATCGATGGCGCGTGGAGCGATACCAAGACTCTTTGCAAACGAGAACGATACATCATAACGAACCGTAGAAAATCGATCCTATAGGATGGTGGAAAAAATAGGCATCTGTTACCACCTAAAAGCTAGTATTCGAATCCTGGAATTTCGTATTCAGAGACCGTTTGGTTTTCCATGATTTCGAACGTTCGAACAGCCTGTTTAGCGAAATTGGGTGGCAGAATATAAATTTTCTATCGTGATTTGTTTTTCTTTCTATTACAGGCTTGTTAGAAAATTGGTTAAAAATCAGAAAGAAATTATTCCTAATAACCATTTCTAGCTTTTATTGAAGTTAAAGTTTAATCAGCAAAGTTTTTCTCTCGTCTTAAAATAACAAGAAATTCATTGCAATTTTTAACATTAGATTGTGTATTTAAAAAATAATAAAAAGCAAGTGATTGCAGATTGTACATGTACAATGAAAGGACTAAAGGAAACTACGCAAGAGTGGGTCACTAAAATTGAAAAAAAAGTTATTGATCATACGGAAAATTATTGAGAAAAAATCACCCTAGGCTAATCTTTTAACCATTTGCGTCCGAAAAAGAATTTATACAATCCATCATGACGTTGACTTGAATGTTTTTAAGAAGCAATCTCGAAATACCTTCTTCAAAGCTTCTTTGAAGAATAGATTATCGCCTTTTATGGAAAAGTTAAAGATTAAATCACTTTTATTACTGTAAAATATTACACATGAACTCCCAACTTGAATCTCTTTAATAGGGTACAATACCGAAAATTCTTTGAAAAATTTTTTTCTTTATCAAAGTGTGTTTCATTGAGACTTTTGGATCTCGGAGGGTGACAGGAAGGTATATGTGATCATTTCCGAAAATTGCCGTTTTTGACTCCATTCAGTTTATACCAACCTGGCTAACAGCAATTCGTAAGAAATTTTTAGAATAGATTTTACAGGAGAGGCAAAAAAACAGGAGTGTAAAAAGAAGACTGATAGAAGGATAGATAAAAAAAGAAGATGGGTTTTCCCTTACACTGTACTTTTGTTGCATATTTTTCATTCTCGACTCCCCACAGTGTACCTCCTTCCAATGACATTATAAAAATTACCTTGAGTGATTTTTGTAAATATTTGCTTATTTTTACAATTTTCGCAGAGTAAAAATTTGAATATCATTTTTTCCCTTATAAAAAATAAGGTATGTAACCCCTGGGGGTCGAAATGCTATACATAATATCGGCGTTCGATAGTAAACAATATCCAGATAGTTTTAAAAAAAAATGTGCATAGAAACAGAGATATCTTGAAAAAACTGTTTTTGGAAATGAACTTAAGGGCTGCTTTTTACCCCTTTAGAATGTTTTTCAGTAGAAAAGAGATTTTGTTGTTGTTAAATAATGGTAAATTTAAATGACCTATTCCACAAACTCGCCTACTCTTGAATATTAGAATATTTTAATTAGATTATTATTAATTGATTTATTAATTGATAAATATTTTAGACTGCAAATTTGAATCATTTTAATTTCAACGTCGTCAAATTAAAGAATTTGCAATCCCAAAAAATGAAAACAATTTCAATTTGGAATCAGTCGTTATTAAAAATTACAAAATAAAGCTTTTAAAGTTTAAAATACATTTTCCACTGGTAAGTTAAGTCGTCCGAAGAAAAAAATGTGTGCCGAAATCTTTAAAAATGTTGTGTTAAAACAATTTTTTAGAAACTTATAAATTTTAAATTGAATTCAATTAAAATTTTCCGAAATCTTCCAAATTAAAAAAAAACTGCCAATGCAGTCGAAGATGCATTCTAAACATTGGAAAGTTGCAAACTTGACAACTTATATATAATATAAAATTAAATAATATAACTTTAAGTAATGTTAAGCAAGACGTCTGACCACAATCAGTCTCTACTACTGGACTTATTCTTATAAATATTATGACGTTATTGAGGTACTTTTTCCGGAATTGTGTCAGAGATTTGCGAAAATATAATTCACATTATTATGAAGGCACTTCCGTAACGAAGACAGTTCAAAATATAAAATTAGACCTCAGGTATAGATGTTTTAATATCATTACGAAAAAAGGTCATATTTGTTTGAAAAAATATAAAACGTGCAAGTACTATATACTACAGCCTCAAAAGTGGAGCGATACACGCCGTGGTAAGAATATCACAGAACTTTATTTTCTCAATAATACTCTAAAAATACCAGCGGGTAGATTTGCTTTTTAAAATAACGAGATCAACTTTTGTATTCGTGCAAAAACTACAAAACAAATCTTCGGCATGTGATCTGAAAATTCTACTGAGTTAAATCGAACGCTTTATTGCTGCAAAATAAAATAAAATCTAGGTCTATAAAGTATGTTTAATGAATTCTTCAAAATATATTTGTGTCTTAAATCTTTTCAACAAAATATCTGTAGTCCTGAACAAAATATTTTTGTCGATACCATTTTATCCAGAAACATAGTTGTACAAATATAAATAGCATTTATAAGTTTTAGTGATACTACATTATTTCAAACGTAGATGAGCCATTATTTGCACACTTTTATAAAACCGTCAATACAAAATTTCGTTTTTTTTAACGTTTCGAATGAAACCTAACAGTTGTTTCCTCAATGATGGCGTTTAAACGTTTCTCTTTCTCTTTAATTCTTGGTCCGAATTAAATTTCCGAGAAGATAAAACGACCCAAATAGCGAAAACGCGAATTGGGGAGTAGAGGCTGGGTCGGAATTCTGAGAACAATTCTTTTAGTGAGTTAGAAGCTCGATGGTGGAATGAAAGTTATAGGTGCTTGCTAGAAGGGCGGGAGGGATTTGTTACACGCGAAGAGTGAAACTCGAAAGGATATATGATCAAGAATCCGCAGGTTGAAAGTAGTGTGGCTTCATAAAGAGAGAGAGAGAGACAGAGAGAGGCAGAGCTTCTGTATAAAAATGGGAGAGTGGGTGAAATTGAGGTATTGCCATTGCGAATTCTATTCTGACGTCTTATAATGGCAACCTACACGAAGGGCGTAACCTGCAAAATAATTACAGATCCCTCCAAGCCATGCACGTTACAAAATAAAACAATTCTATATCATTTTATGCTTTCCACAAATTTCAAAATTACGTGGGCCAC
>CAKNWW010184424.1:0-10982 GCA_932074435.1 Andricus kollari
AGCAAAATTTTGTATAATTAGTTTCGACGCCATATTTCTGTTAGAATTCAAAAATACAAAAATGTTTTTTGAGTACTGGGACACCCTGTATATATGTATATATATATATATATATTTTTTTTTATTTAAAGTTTGTCGTAAAGACAACCGCAGGATTTCGCTGGGAGCAGGTGCTAATCTGAAAAATACATAAAATAAATAGCATTATCCCTGCTAGCGGAGGCTTTATGGCGCGTATGCACATTTTGTGGCGCCAGAAACACCCAGGGCTTCAGCACGTTTCGCATCAGTCATTGCGAAATCAACAAGCCTACCTTTTGAAAAATGAATATGTATGCGGAGCGCTTCCCCAAACTCTGCGGGAACAAGCTGCAGACGAAGATGAGGAACCGACATTAAGACCAACCATGGAAAGCAGACATTTCTGAGACAATAAATTGGTCAGTTCATGGTGCTGCGAGATCATTGGCTGAAGGAACAAGAACAAGAAGATTGGATGGGAAAAATGTGCTGCGTCCCGTATTCAGTGTGTGATTTACTACATAACATTTGTTAGACCGTTCACGGAAAGGGTTCGAAAGTTCGCTCAAGATCTAAGGATCTTCAATCATACACTGAACAAGTCAAAGCTGCTGACAATCAAGCAGCACATTGTTGAAAAAGTATGAGTGTTATCTGACACAAGGTAGAGAATACAGAAGAGAAAGAGATGGATCAGGGAGGATCAAAAGTTTCGCCCTGACCCTCTCGCCTCTTCAGTGATCACCCTGTTTCTGTGAAAAATCCACCCAAGCCCAACGAGGTAGAGACTTTTTGGAGGTAGGTATATAAGATCCAAAAAACACTGGAGTTGAAAGAAGATACTGATGATATCATCCGCTTCAAGGAGTTTTGCGACAACCTCATAACATCTGAGGGGGAATGTCCATAAATCACTGGCGAAGAAGTCAAAAAAGCACTTACAAGCACGAAGAACTTTTCCTGTGGAAGAAGTTTACGTCTACACACCATCATTTCACCCGCATATTCACCTCATATTTCAAGCCGGCAACGCCCATTCCGCAGTGGCTGGTACTTGGACGCACCATAATGCTACCGAAAAAAGGCAACTTGTTGACATCTTAACACTGGAGAGAACTATACATACCAGGGCGTGGCTCAAAGCCGTATCCAGCAAGTAACATCAGTTAATGAGTCTCTCCGAAGCAGATACAAGGATCTTCTTCGGCATATTTGACCTTCAAATGTGTCTGCGTTAGTATTCTTAGAAAAATTTATTAAGACGAATTTTCTTCACATGAGTACCTTCTGCTACATGCAAACAACGACGCAATCACCTTAGAATGTCGTCCAATCTCTGCTGACATCAATGATTGCCTGGCATCTTAGAGGCATGCTTTCGACCAGTTTTCTGCATATTCAAAGTGGAAGTTTGCGAATTTAACGAGACAACTGGCTCAAAGTTCATGAAGCCTCTCCCCGAAGCATTCTCTTCACATACGAACATACGTTCTCAATCGGATTCGCGTCCGGGGACACGAATTACTGAAATCATAAAACTGATTAATAACCCGAAATTTCAGTTTTCTGCAATGTAATTTTGAATCAAAATGCGCAAGCGCAATAGCTAGAAAAAGTATGTGTTACAAAAATAAGTTTTGAGTATGTTTGGAAGCTTTTTGGACAATAGTTTATCTTTGAAATTCAGTATAAAAAGTATGACGGTGTAGTTCTCCGGCCTATCTCGAGATTACGCCCATCATTGCAAAATTTCCTTTCAAAATTATTCAAACAACTTTTAATTCATAACTTTTCGATTTTCTTCTTAAAACTTTACTTTCTAGTATCTTATACCCACAATCTTACCATTTTAAACATTTAAAGACCCACGACTAAATGAAGGTCTATCTAACTCTAAACTCCGAAATCTGAAAGTAGTGAGACCGCACTTTACAAAAGAAACAAGTTCACGAACTTGGAGAAAGTGAGAGCGCACTGTACAAAATTAAAATAACCGACAAGTCTCGAAAAGGAAGAAGAATTAAAAATGAATTAAATTAGCCCTTTCGACCATCGAGTTTGCCGAGATATCAAAAACTCATACTTGTCCCTGTTTAGATTGAGCCTCTACAATCTTACGGATCCTAGTAAATATATTGTCGTCGCCTAGAGTCTCCTCGTCAGAGATCGACATTTTTTTCCTTTTAGGTTCAATTCGGTAACCTCAACTGTGTGTATATTTCAGTTCACCTATTCGGTAGGACAGTCAGAACAAGAGTGATCGGCTAGAAGGCTTCCGGAAGTACGATAGGATCGAAATTTCAGGATCGAAGTCGTCCCCGAGATTACGTGGGCAGATATCGCAGGCCAAGCGAGTTCGCAGACTCGTAATTTTTCGGGAGTGCGCTCCGGTCTATGATTATGATTAACTAATCAGGGCCTTCAGAGTACAGGTGGCCGATTCAAATTACATATAAGATTACCGAATACATAGTGACACCGTTTGGGTGGCATTCCGGTGAAAGAGATTAATAAGAAAGAGACTTTACTCTCTCGTTGTGGGGTCGAGGCCCCATGCCCGCTTGCGACTCCGCTTAAACGGCGGTCTCGGTGGTCTGTACGGTGGCGACCTCTGGTTTGAGCGGGATGAGGTTCCCGTATTTGAGTTAGTAGTTTGTAGATCAGTCAGAATTTCATCCTATCTCCAGTTACAATAAATTTCGTCGATGAATAAGGCTCCGGGAGGGTATGAAATAATAAATGAATAGTATGCTACGAAGCCCTGAGTGTTTCCTGGTGGTTTCTTTGCTGAAATGCGGACCCTTGCTCTGACGTTTCATGTATAGTTTAGTTTTAATCAAAGAATTACTCTATAGATCAGGGTGATTTTAAGTGACGGGCAATACTGATTTTACTCCGTCACAAAAGTTATCAATCAATATGGGAAAAGTTCATCTTCTTACAAGATTATGTTTAGTTCTGTGATACGAAAATGATTCTAATTATTGTTATTTGTCAAATCATAAAATAAGCGAAAACGGAGAGAAACTAGAGTGTTTTGTTAAAAGTCTCGTAGATTAATCTTGGAAAACGTAAAAAATGTTTAAAAATTTGTTTCATTTAAAATGATTGCCAGTAGAAATTGTTTTTATAAACATCTTTATGTTATCAAATACCTTTACGATAAAATTTGTTAGGAATTGAAGTATTCGCATTATTATTGGGAAAATTATTGTGATTTACCAATCATATTTTAGCGACCATTGGGAAAATTATTTGTAAGCTAATTGGGGCTAATATATATTCCTTAAACTTTTCATAATAATTTTCCTAGTGTTAACGCCAATTCTTAATATCCTGCAAAACTTTCTTATAAAAGCATTATTGACCTTTTCATATCATCCAACATAAATTACAGACAAATATTTAATGGTAATTTATAGGTTCGTACCTGATCAATTTATAAGAGTATTTCTGAATTTTGCAACGCGTTTAAATCTTAAATCGGCTCTCCGGGAAACTTTGTAAAATAGACCTAGAGCTTTACTAGGTGCTAAAGCGATGTAGAACGTAACTAAATATGATTAGGAGTAATATACCGTCCTAATATACATTTGCAAAATACCGTTTAAACCTTTTGTGATAGCTCCCATATTTCGGCAGTAAAATTAGAATTTGTACATTCTCGTCATTCATGATGAAAGATATTAGATTCGTGTGATTGGACCTATCCCATTTTCATTATTTCTCGACGTTTTGAGACCCCTTCAGTCAGAAAAAACGAATTTTACGAAAATATCTGCCTGTCGGTCGATCTGTCTGTCGTCTGACGGCACAATAACTTTCGAAGGAATTTTCTCACCAGAATTTCCTTTGGTCTACTCTTTTGACATCCAAAATGATAGGTCAAGTTGGTTAACCAGTCTTCTACTCGCCTTGGTGTCGCAGTAGGGCTTGAGCTTTCCTCTCATCACTGTCACAGCTATGTCGGCTGTAGCATAGCTACTGACAGGGTTTCCCATGCCAGATATGCAGAGAACGTGAAGGAAAGGAACTAAGAGGAACACCAAAACCCATACAAAACATGGAGAGTCTTTTAATGCGGGACGGTGGTGATGGCGAGCTGCGACATGGTCAGGCAGACCTCACAAATCAAACAACTGGCCAATAAAAACATCTGCGACAAACACTAAACAGTGGAACATCAACCACCTCAACAGAAATACCGTTTATATACGGAAAAAAGTTTTCTGATCTGATCCTTTTTTCAAGATATCTTAAAAATAAGATTTTTATACAAATTATTTAAAAATTGATATATATTTCAATAAGTATAATATGTTGAACAAAAATAAATAAACATAAATAGATTACGATTTACATTACTCGTATGACTTGTTAAAAGAAAAATAAATACAAGTCTTCTTAGATTCACCGAAATTATCGCTATTTATATCTACACTTCAAATATAAAAGATGACAACTCAACGGTTGCCTTTTTCAGTCTTTGCGTATATGAGGAGTCAGTAATAAGATTGATTTTTCGTCTTACCCAAAATTTTAGAAACTTTCTATATAGTACCTGACGTCAAAGAAAGCTATCAAAATGTTAAACTTCTATTCAATTTAGTGAACATTAATAATATTTCTTTCAAATTTGTCTCTGATTTCAAAATATTACTGATCGTGAGCCACTTTTCAAAGAAAAAGACGATTTCTTGATTCTTGATAAATGTGCAATTCCAGAACTTCATATATTACAAGGGTTTGTTAACCATTTGTTTTGGGATGGTCTAGTGCACCTTGTCGGTCTACAGAAAGCTCTTTTGTGGACTTTAAAACTAAAGTTAATCTCAAAGAATTATCATGGAGAGGTATTTGAAGGCAATGCATGCAGAAAATTTTTAAGAGAAGCTGACAAACTCTTTGATCGAGAAATTTATATTAATGTCGTTCCATTTTCCATCACACCCTATTTAAAATAATGGATGAAATGGTTAATTCATGTTTTTCGATAAAGAGACCTGATCCGATTGCAGGTATCGAAAAGCTCATTAAAGAATTGCACTGCGCATTGTTAAGCACAAATACAACCGAAACCCTGAAAATGCATATCCTGGTGCAGCACTTGACACACTGCCTAGAACTATTGAATATTTAAAGTTTAGACTTATGGTCGGAGCAAGCCGGAGAAGCGGCACATAAAGAGTTTCTAAAATTTTTGGAAAGACGAAAAATAAATCTTATTACAGGCTCTTCATATCCGCAAAGACTGAAAAATGCCACCGCTAAGTTCTCATCTCTTTATATTTAAAGTGTAGATATAAATAGTGATGATTTCTGTGAATCTAAAAAGACTTATATTTATTTTTGTGTTAACAAGTCATAATGTATTGGGCCTATAACTTAATTCGTGCGGTTTTTTCAAACTTATAATGTTATATAATAATAATTGTTATACCATAGTATTATTCGAAGTATTGCCCATCTGAAACTATGACTTTTGCTTATCTTTCTGGCAATTTGTGGATTCCATCCCAAAAGAACTGCGCCGGCTTGGCGGCCAAAAATGAATCAAACCAATTTTTGATACCCTTTCTGATGTGAACCGTATTCCAGTGAGGGCGTTCTGCATCGACCGGAACAAATGATAGTCCGAAGGGGCAAGGTCTGGGCTATAAGGCGGGTGGGGTCAAATTTCCCATCCACTGTTTTCCAAATAGTTCTTAACCGGAATAGCAACATGGGGCCGAGCGTTGTCATGATGGAAAATTATTGCCTCGTGTCTAGTCACATATTCTGGGCGTTTTTCGGCTATTGCTCTCTTCAAACGGATTAATTGTATTCGGTAGCGTTCTCCATTGAAGGTTTCACCCGGTTTTAGCAGCTCATAATAAAGCACACCCTTCTGATCCCACCAAATACAGAGCATTACCTTCGCACCATGGATATTCCACTTTGCCGTTGATTTGGCTAGTTGGCCGGGTTGCACATATGATCTTTTGCGCTTGGGGTTGTCGTAACGGATCCATTTTTCATCATCAATAACAATCCGATGCAAAAAGGACTTCGTCTTGTGGCCTTCCAGCAGCATTTCGGACATGCAAAACCGCCTTTCAACGTCTCTCGGCTTGAGTTCATGTGGAACCCAATTTCTTTGCTTTTCAATGTATCCGGCTGATTTTAAACGTTTTAAAATGGCTACTTGAGTGACTCCCAAAGATTCTGCGAGATCTTCTTGTGTTTGGCAACAATCTTCATCGAGTAATGCTTCCAGTTCGTCATCTTCAAACTTTTTTGGCTGCCCAGGACGTTCTTCGTCTTCCAAGCTAAAATCACCACATTTAAATCGAGCAAACCACTTTTGGCACGTTCGCTCAGCTAGAGCATGTTCACCATACACTTCCACCAAAATACGATGACTTTCGACAGCAGTTTTCTTCATCAGAAAATAATGAAGGAAAACTCCCCCCAAAAACACTTTTTCAGGCACAAAGTTCGACATATTTAAGTAAACAAAAATGATATCTGTTTACGCTTAAAATTAATGACATATACTGGAAAAGATGCACAACGACAGTAGCTTTCCAACGCATGTCGGATGTTTGGAACGATGGAATAATAATCAAGTTACGCCATCTCTAAGCAAACCGCACGAATTAAGTTATACACCCAATATTTATGTTTATTTGTTTTTGTTTAACATATTATACCGAAATTATTATTATTTCTGTTTGTCAATAAATATTATGATATTATTAATATGTATTATCGTTATATTTTCTACTGTAAAAAAGAATAAATCATTTTTATAAACGAAATTCATTCATAATTTATGCTGTACTTATTGAAATATATATTCATTTTTAAATAATTTGAATAAAAATCTTATTTCTAAGAGATCTTGAAAAACGGTGTGGAGATGAAACGACATGTTGATTTAGCTTAGAAAAACGTCGATAATGAGCATGTGCTACAGGAAGGTGCACCGCAAGATCAAGCGGCGACTAGTGAAGCAATACACCATAATCATGCTACTGATGGTCCTGCGCAATCTCATGAAGATCCAATACCACCACAGCTTCCAGAGGCAGTTGGGGTTATTCAACCAGAGGCAGAAGCAGAGGTTTAGTAAACAAGCAGGTGATTAAAATGGACATACTATATGAACAGAGATATTATGCGCCCTTATTTTTTGGAAGAAACAATTGTGTAAAATGCGAGGAGAGAACATCATCGTCTATTCTTACTCAGGTTCCTGAATCTAGCCACAAGAATAAAGGAACAGAATATAGCACATCAAAAACGCTCAATATCTGTAAACAGATTGCTTTCGGCTGTTGAAATACCTGCCATCAAAATGGAAGTAAAACAGCCTCTTATTGATGACCTCCTTTGGACGGTGTTAATAACGAAGACCTGATTGAGACTGAACGCATAGGTGACGTTTTCCAGGTCAGAAATATCAATCCTGGTAGCGACCTCATTGATTTTAATTAAATTTAGAGTAATTGCAGTACGAAGTACCTATAAGTTTCATTATAATCCGAAAAAAGTGTCGGAAATATTACAATTTAAAAACACTAACTTTCATTAAAATCGATGTGATGGCTGTCAGGATTGATATTATTTCTGACCTGGAAAGCGTCAGGTGCTAGGGATAATGAAGATCAAATACCCGATCTACTAGAACCACATCCAACAATTAACGTTTTTGCTGATATAAGCAGCGAAATCCCAGAAAGACAGCAGCACCATGAAAGGAATTTTGATAGTACTTTACTAGAGTTCAGAGATGTAGAATTAACACAAACGCATTCTCTGCCAAAGATGTACATCATGAAAGATCTGCGTATACTAATAGAACACCTAAAGCAGAAGATTTTACCTATGCATTTGATCGCAACATTAACTATTTTAGTGGTGCAAAGTCGTGTATATTCTGCAGCTGTGGTAGCCGCTAGAACGTTGGGCCGTAGAACTAGGCCCACGAATACATTCTTTACCCCTGGAAGGGAACGGGATCCATTATGGAAAATAAGGTTGGATATGTATGTCAGCAAAGGAAGGAGCAAATTGGGTCGATTGAATCAACATAAGAAAGGAAATAGAAACAGAAAGCTGATACACCACGTTATTAAAATCATTTAACCCCGAAACATCAAGGCATTAACACCATCAATATTAGATGAGATTCTATACTCCCAACGGCAGATATGATGTTCTTACTACTAGACTGCGTTGGTACAATAAGAGTACTGCCAGAAGGCAGCAAAATCGAACCCTTAAGGCAGATAAAAGTAGGTTCTACCGTGAACTGAGTCTAAAGCAACATAACCAGCAAGATACCGAAGTCCCTTAATTGTAAGAGATGACTGACTACTGGTCGGATGTTTGAGGAAAAATAGCAAAAATCCAAGAAAGAAGAGGACGAACCCATGAAAAAGGCACCCCGCTGGTTTCTGACACTTGCTTTCCAGTATAAAAAACTGTCTTCCAATATCGCAATTTGCACGGAGAGAAAAACAAGCACATACTTCTTTTAAATTGTAAATAATTACAAATAGTTCAACTAACTACCTCTAATTTAAATCACTTCATTATCTCCATTAGAACTAAAGATAGTACAGTTGTATATTTATGTACCGAAAATAAACAGTTTGTTATATTCTGAAAAATTTTCAACGGCAATTTGTTTAGAAAGCTGTCAAATTTCCATACTTTTTAACAGGTTTTCGGGGCTGTAAGCTATAACATTTTTTTGGCATATTCGTTCTCCTTCAGTCATATACTGACCCATCTTCTATACATCGATGACCTGCAGCTACACGCTCGTTGAAACCACACACTGCAAGAAAGTGGTCGATGTCACAAAGCACTTTTCGAATTATATCAATGCAGAACAGTTCATTTAATCAGAGGAGAATTAGGGACCGCAGGGCTAGAGAACGAGAACGAGAATGACATTTAAACAATGGCTGAGGGCGAGTCGTATAAATATCTAGGTATTCTTGAATCGAAGGGTATTCAGCATACGATAGTTAACAAAAGCCTAATGACTACCTCCACTACAAGACTCAGATCGGTTCTAAAGAGTTCTCTCAACTCGGCAATTAAGATTAGGGCATTCCACACCTATGCCATTCCTGTCCTCACGTAATCTTTTGAGATCAAATGGTCGAATACCGACCTTGACAGGCTATACAGAACCATCCGAATCGAAATGACGAAGCACCGAATGCACCACAATAATGCGGAGGTTGAGAGGATAGTTCTACCGTGGCATAGAGGGCGTAGGGTTATTGGGGATATTGCGCTTTACAACACCATCTGTAAAACGGATCTCGATTACACACCCTTGAATTTGTCTTCAGAGGGAGCCGTGGATATCAAGACAGAAACTATAGAGGAATTAGAAACGCCATGTGTAAATTATGTGGAGATACCAACGAATCCATCGAGCACGTTATTGATGGGTATCGCGTAGTAGTTTAGAGAGAATGCGCGCACAGACTTAATGATGTGGCGGACATTATACAGCAACAACTTGCCCCAAACCTAGTGTCCGTTTTAGAGAACGAAGATTACATCTTATATTGGGATGTTACTATCCAGACGGATCATTAAATTCCAATCAATCCACCCGACATCGTGATGCGTGAGAAAAAAAGCGAAAATGTCTACATCATTGATATTGCTTGTCCACTAAACCGGAATTTGCAGGCTACCTATACAACTAACATCCATGAGTATAGCGAGCTAAGGCATGAAGTAATAATAATATGGAGGAATGTGAAACATGCATCGATTAATCCCATTGCGATTTCGACTACAGGCAATGTGCACGCAAGAAGCGTTGAACATCTTAAACATCTACGATTCAGTATGGTACTGGTCAGAGCTCAGAAATCAGTTTTACTGAACACCTGTCACATTGTAAGAAACTTCCGAGTCCATCATGAAGTAGGCGAATGAAAACATATGGAGTGGCAGATAATAAGTCTAAAAAAGCATCCCGAGGCGACTTATGTCACCTCCAACAATCTCGGCCGATGTGTGAGAAAAGCAGAGTTATAAGAAGAACTCCATACTACACGATAATCTTAAGTTTGTGACAAATACTACATTGTCGCCTAAGATTTCGAACAGCATATTAAAATCATAACATCCTGATATCATTAGGCGCTTGACTTAGTCCGTGGCTGATGATGAAAAGCTGGATTTACCCTAGAAAAAGGCAAAAGAAAACAAAAATAAAGTCTAAAATGTGTACTTTATTGTGTGGTATCTGAATAAGTAGTCACGGATTCCAAAAGAGAATTCACAATTACCAGATTCCAGTTGTGTGATTTGAGTTAAAATTTATAAAGGTCTATGCACAATTGGGGGAAGTATAAAGAACGAGCGCGAAGCTCGAGGTAAATATATTATCGAGCAAACTTGCGTTGTATTTGAATGCTCTGATTACGAAAATGACTTAATAAAAATATAAAAATCACGTTTTCTATCCTTTCGGGATGGGACACATGTCAAAACACGTTCAGGACGAAAAGACCTCTGATTCAAGGAGAGCGGGAAAGTTGGAAAAATGGTTGGAGTGAGTTTGTTTACAGGGAGTGAGTGAGCTGGAACACTAACTTCTCCTTGCCTGTCTATTTTAACTTGTTCTTAAATCATCGTTATTTTCGTCATATTTCAGATGCAGTCGGTTGGGGCTTATGTCTTTATCATACCTTTGGCAAAGAAATCAGGAAGATTTGTTCAGAGAAATGTTAGAGTGCTCTGTAAATGCAGTAATTATCAAAGTTGCTGCCTTAGGATTAGAGTCAAAGCACCTTGGAAAGTCTTTATTTGAAATGCATTCTCACCTAATAAAAATGGTACGTAGCAATTTTATTTGCGAAATATTATATAAAAAATTTAAAAAAAAACAGGTTGAAAAACCATCGCAGGGTACCACTGGGAGCAACTGCCATCAATGA